>CM050217.1:652500-687500 GCA_027475355.1 Coilia nasus | reverse complement strand
CAACCACCCCTTCAGTACAGCAATATATTTATTTCACTCAAACAACCACCCCTTCAGTACAGCAATATATTTATTTCACTCAAACAACCACCCCTTCAGTACAGCAACATATGTATTTCAGTCAAACAACCACCCCTTCAGTACAGCAATATATTTATTTCAGTCAAACAACCACCCCTTCAGTACAGCAATATATTTATTTCAGTCAAACAACCACCCCTTCAGTACAGCAATATATTTATTTCAGTCAAACAACCATCTCTTCAGCACTCATATCAATCACCTGATCATCTATCAGGCAGTTTGTCTGCAGATAAGGCTTCCAATGACGGAAAAAGAAACCCCAACAAAGTAATTGTGCAGTTAGAAATTACAACAGCTCCTGCCTCCCCCCTCACCATGCCGAGCTGATAAACGCTGCCCACTCCTCGGTGTGCCACCACTGCGGCTCTGTGCCCATCTCTCATTCAGCCCGCTGTCTGTGGGCACACACACCTTCACTTCTCATCAGCAGCGCTTAAATAAAGGCCAGCTTGGAAATGGGCACAGGGCACCAAGGAGAAAAGAGAAGAAAGAAAGAAAGAAAGAAAGAAAGAAAGAAAGAAAGAAAGAAAGAAAGACAGGTAGAGGGAGCGAGAGAGAAAAGATAGCAAAGAAAGCCTTTTAAAATGCCCACACGACAATTTTTGTGGTGCACTGTTAGAAAAGAGATGAGGTGTGGCAAAGTCATTTTGGCCTCAGAGACACACAAAGGCACACAATCACACCCACATTCACACCAACACACACACGCACACACACACCCACACACCCACATCCACCCCCTCCCCCCCACACACACACACACCCACATCCACAGCCACAGATACACACACACACGAAGCAAGTAGGAAGCATTCCAACTTTTTTGGCTCTGATACAGCAGGTGACCCTTTTTGATCCCTTCTGGTCCCCCTGCAGTTGGCCTTGGCTTTGGACCTGCCAGCCACTGGATAACAAAGCCCACTTAAGCCCCAGCCGCCACGCCCAACCGGACCATACACCAGGCCACAGCTCGCTTTACCATCACAATGCACCCCTCCTGTGCCACTGCTGAACTGCACTCCTGGTTTAAAAAGGCATTTTAATGAAACTCAAGCAGCACATCTTAAAGAAGAAAAACTATTAAGAAACACAAAGCAAGTGCTCACTCAAATCTTGGGCCCTGTGAATAAGGCACAGCACTCGCACTAAAACTCCCTCATGAAAAGCACGGTCAAGTAGGGAAGCGTCATTTTGGTGCTAATTAGCCCTAAGGCCTCGCCATACTTCTGCAGAAAGGGTCTCTGAAAGGTTGTCAGATCGTCTGCATGATATAAAAATCATCATTCCAGCAGCAGGGAAAATTTGTGTGGTGCAGAAATGATCCGCACTGACTGATTGGGCTCCAAACCTGATCGCGCAGTGAAGGACTGTGAGAAATCCACACGACAGATGTGAGTGTAAGCAAAGCAAAATCAGCTTTTAAAACAGCTGGCCTTCAGCAAGAAATAACAAAACATAGGAGATGGATAGATGTGACACGCTGCTCCACTGGCTGCTTAATTACTCACTGAGCAGAGGAAATAAAAGCTACCTTTGCACCCAGATACTAATCAAAACTAAACCATCTCGTCTAGCAATGCGGCGTCTATGTTCATATGTCTATGGTCTAGCAATGCGGCGTCTATGTTCATATGTCTATGGTCTAGCAATGCGGCGTCTATGTTCATATGTCTATGGTCTAGCAATGCGGCGTCTATGTGTTTATATGTCTATGGTCTAGCAATGCGGCGTCTATGTTTATATGTCTATGGTCTAGCAATGTCAACATGTAACAGGTAAAGAATAAGCACCTACAAGCAATGTGCTATGCTGAAGCGATTCTACCAAATAGTTTGAATGAAATAGCCAAATAGTTTGAATGAAATAGCCAAATAGTTTTAATGAAATAGCCATATATTTTTAATGGAATAGCCCAGTATTCTCAATAAGACACACGGTGTGAATGCGTTAACTTGCCATCCGCCTGCATGTCGAGAGAAAAAAACATCCCTTATCAGGGACGCATCTACAGACAGGAATGTGTAGTCTGTTTACTCATACATACACAGCATACTTCAAGACTTCAAGACCTTTACTGTCATTGTACATTTGCCTGTACAATAAAACTAAACAGCTAGACTACAAAGGTGCAAGATGAAAGTATCAAAGTGACAAAGTGTCAAGTACAAAACAAGCAAGTAAGAAGGGAGTATATACAAATAATAATATACATAATAATACAAGTAATACAATAATAAATTATAAGTGGCAAAGAATGAGCTAAACTAGCAAAGCAGTAATAGTATTGCACTGTGAGGTAGGTATTGCACATTATGCTGTGGGTATTGCAAAGTTTGAGCATAGACAACTGCAGTGGGCTAACAGACCCAAATTACACAAACACACACACACACACACACACACACACACACACACACACACACACACACACACACACACACACAGCAGCAGTGGAGTGACAATAAGGTGAAGTGTCTATACGGAAAGCAGTATCGCTGTCCCGGTGCATTTAGAGTTCTGACTGCCCATGGAGGAAGCTGTATATGTTTTTCTTTTAAACGTATGGGCTCCTTTTGAACCACTTAGCAATATGCTGCAATATGCATCCAACACAGTGGCAATTGTTTCCCGGGATTAGGAGTTGTTGTTGTGATGATATATCATGTAGCCCCAAGCTTGCCAGTCAGTGAAACCGTGCTCACAATTAAGCTAGCATTGTTCTCAGGCGGCCAACTACTACTAACGCTAGTGTTAAATCCACAGATTTCTTCGGCAGCGAGCTAGGATTTCTGCTCCATTTCATCATGCCGCAGAAGTCCAGGGCACAGAGTCACTAAAACACCCCCACACATTCCCAACATACCCCCTTAGTGGGCCACTGATATGTGGCCTGTCAGAGTGAGCTGCCACCCCCACCCCCTCTACCCCCCACCAAGAAAAACAGCACCCCTCAGTCACTCCTCTTAGCTGCTGTGGCCCATCCCCTCCACCCCCCTGTGATGGAGTGACCATCACTAGGGTTGTGGGTGTGCTGTGACTGCCATCCCAATGAGCATGGCTCTTAGGCGTTGCGGTCAGAGCCCCATCTTACTGGACCTCTGATATGTGTCCTGTCAGAGTTAGCTGCCGACCCTCCCGCCACCGACAAACCAGCGCCCCTCAGTCACCCCTCTCTCTCCCACACCCACTCTGAGGTGTGTCACACTTTAAACCACGTGACAGTCATAAACCCAGACAGCGGTCAGTCTAGCTGGCACGAACCTGACAGACTTTCATGACTTCGTTTTCATGCCACTTAAGGTCCTGAAATCAAATTTGTAGGGGCAGCTCTATCCTCTGCCACTCAATTTCAACCTCCCTTCGCCCAACCACTACCGGCCCCAACAATCCCTCCTTCTTTTTCCTTGTCTTGTGGAGGTGCGGTTTGGCCTGCTTCTGCCACTCCTGAGGGGGCTGCCGGTGATATTTCCCAAAGCCGCTTTGAAATGTCTCAGCCGAGTGAGGACAGCTCAAG
Organism: Coilia nasus; assembly: GCA_027475355.1. Classification (NCBI taxonomy): domain Eukaryota; kingdom Metazoa; phylum Chordata; class Actinopteri; order Clupeiformes; family Engraulidae; genus Coilia; species Coilia nasus. Next base: position 683,902 of record CM050217.1, on the reverse strand, counting down.
AGAGTGGCTTCATCATGATTACCTTAATTCTGTCACGGCACTCACACAGCACGCAGAACACAGAGACAGACAGACACACACACACACACACACAGCATGCAGAACACACAGACAGACAAACACACACACACACACACATACACACACACACACAGCACGCAGAACACAGAGACAGACAGACACACACACACACACACACACACACACACACACACACACAGACACACATACACACACAGCACGCAGAACACACACACAGACACACACACAGCACGCAGAACACACACACAGACACACACACACAGCATGCAGAACACACACACACACACACACACACACACTCACACACACATTCACACGCACTGCAGTTGAGGTATACCTGGGTTATTGGCAGACCAGGTGGAAAGGAAGGAGGGAGTGTGCTGCATACTGATGAGGCTGTTTTTATTGCTTTAATTATGAGGACTTGTCTTCACAATATGCTCGTCCTCAAGGAGTAAATGCCTAAACCCATCAGATGTCCTCACAGCCTGCTCAAACCAACACACACACACCCAAACAGACATACATACACATGCACACACACACACATACACAGGCACAAATGCACACCTAAAGAAAGCAAAGTGGTCCTCCGACCACTTTGTGGCTCAGCTGGACAGACATACACAAACACACACACACACAGAGACACAGACACACACACACACACACACACACACACACACACACACACAGACACAGACACACGCACACACACACGCACACCTAAAGAAAGCAAAGTGGTCCTCCGACCACTTTGTGGCTCAGCTGGACAGACATACAGACATACACAAACACACACACACACACACGCGCACACACACACACCAAAAGAAAGCAAAGGGGTCCTATCATCCACAGCTCAGCTGGAGCATGAAAAGAGCAGCACACAGAGAATGTTCCAGACGGCTACTTGTCTGACCATTTTCTCATAGCAGGCCCAAACTAGATTTTAATCCAAAAAAAGATACAGGACCAAAAAGAATGACTTGACCGCAGCGATAAAGCGCTGTCGGCGGATGGGAGCATCGCACCCCTGGACACACACACTCACACACACACGGTCATCATTCCCATCAGCGCCTCAAACGCGGCCCTTGGAGAACCAACCTGACAGCTGACCAGGCGTCAAGGTGACGTGAAACAGACAGCGAGGACGAGAGGGGGCGGACGAGGGGTTCAAACAATAACGGCCTATGCAAATAATATGGCCCCGGCGCCAGCTCGAGAGGGAGCAGACAATCGCCTCATGAATAATGCAAGCTCTCCACGGACCATTCTCCCACTGAAACATGCATGGCACAGTGTGCCTGCCGACAGAACATCTAACAACCCTCTGCGGCTCTTGTCTTCTCACAGTAGAGTCTGGATGACACACATAAGCAAAGAAAAAACTCTCTTTTTTGCTTTTTTCTTAAAGCCTGTAATCGCACTCGCTTCATCTGCCGGAGTCAAAGCGTTTGGGCACACAATGCATCAGCAGTACATAATCTTCATATGTCGCATGCGGAAGTGGGCAGAACTTTAGGCGTGAGTTACGTGTGAACATATTGGTGGACAATGAGACGCTATCCCTTTAGGCCTCACGGCTCAGTATCACTCATAATGATGAGGATCAACACAGGGCAAGCACGCTTCGCACTTAGCACTACACACACAAGAGCTAAACAGCATGAGGATATACATGTAAGTGTGTGTGTGCGGGCGTGCAAGAGTGCATGTACGTGTGTGTGTGTGCGTGTGTGCGAGAGTGCATGTAAGTGTGTGTGTGTGTGTGTCTGCGAGAGTGCATGTAAGTGTGTGTGTGTGTGTGTGTTTAAGTGTGGAGAAAAGTGTCATGCCTGCTAAAAAGATGTACTGCGTAACATGAGCAAGACGCTCCACAATCTGCGTAATTGACTGTAATTCAACTCTTCATTCCAGCCATTCCCTGTCCCTGACGTGATATATATCTGATCACACGTCGCTCTGGCAACACGGCTTTGGCACACCACACAAATGATGATACCATTTCTAATGGACTTCAGGATGAGAGACGAGAGGGATAGAGACAGAGAAAGATAGAAAGATCGAAAGAGAGAGAAAGGGAGAGAGCGAGAAAGAGAGAGAGAAAGGAAGCAGAGAGAGATGGGAGCGAGAGAGATAGCGAGCACAGACGGTGGTGGCATTGCTCGCCGCACATGAATGTTTTATGGGTATTTAAACAAGTCAATTTCATGCAAATGTGACCACTGCTTGCAGCGGCAGAATTTATAAACAGGGACCGACACTGGCGGCGGAGCAACGCAGCGCAGCGCACGCGTGTAGTTTGGAGCTGTTTGATTACCAGAGTGGGGCCTCCGCCTCGCAGTGAATAACTCAGCAGCCGGCGTGGCGTGGCGTGGCGCGGCGTGGCGTGGCGTGGCGCGGCACGGGCTGCAAATCCGCCAGCGCTTCCTCCGCAGCCGTAAAGAGCCACCGAGGAGTAAGTGCCACTCGTTTCAGACGTCTCACTCATCCTCTCGCCCCGCCATTCTTCATCCACGAAATGGCCACCTTCACCGTCTCCCGACATACCTTTAGTCTTCCTCTCTGGCTCACGCTCAGTCTTTGCAGCTTGTATGTGAAGCGGAAAGCATTGCATGTCATGTGATGCTTTTATTACTAGCTACTGAGGACGTTTATTTCAGTCTGACACATGCACTGAGATGTGGGGCCCATAGCAATATACAAGAGCTTTAGTTTGTGTGTGTGTGTGTGTGTGCATGGGTAGACGTGTGTGTGTGGTGCATGTATGTGGGTGAATGTGTGTGTGGTGCATGTATGTGTGTGTGTGTGTGTGTGTGTGTGTGTGTGTGTGTGTGTGTGTGTGCATGGGTAGACGTGTGTGTGTGTGTGTGTGTGTGTGTGGTGCATGTATGTGGGTGAATGTGTGTGACAAATACATGCATGTATTTGTGTATGCGCACCAGTGTCAGTCACTGTCAAAGACTGGAAACAGGTGCGGTAATCGTGGAACGTGACAAGGCTAATAGGCTGCCCTTCCTGTTACTAATACCGGCAGAAAATTAGACACAACAAAAGAGAATGCGGCAAACCCCTCCTTTCACGTCCCCACACATACAGTACACTGATACGGAAAATGACCATTTCCTGTCAGTCACGCACATAGAGCCACCTTGTGGCCTCTTCTCCTGTGAAGCCAAGCCCTCTGGCAGCCAATTTACACAGCGTAGCATAGCACTGCTTTGCACCCCCTTCCCCCTGCCACTCATGGCCCTTGGTAACACATCCCTCCACAATGGGACCACAATACCTCCTACTATTCTCCTGGTAACACATCTCCTCACAACACCCCCCGCCAAACACACACTATTGTCTTGGTAAGACCTCTCTCCACAACACCCCCCCCAACACACACTATTCTCCTGGTAACACATCTCCTCACAACACCCCCCCCCCCCCAACACACACTATTGTCCTGGTAACACATCTCTTCACAACACCCCCCGCCACACACACACACACACACACACTATTGTCTTGGTAACACATCTCCCCACAACACCCCCTACTATTCTCCTGGTAACACATCTTGCCACAACACCCCCTACTATTCTCCTGGTAACACATATCCCCACAACACCCCCTACTATTCTCCTGGTAACACATCTCCCCACAACACCCCTACTGTTGTCCTGGTAACACATCTCCCCACAACACCCCTACTGTTGTCCTGGTAACACATCTCCCCACAACACCCCTACTGTTGTCCTGGTAACACATCTCCCCACAACACCCCTACTGTTGTCCTGGTAACACATCTCCCCACAACACCCCTACTGTTGTCCTGGTAACACATCTCGCCACAACACCCCTACTGTTGTCCTGGTAACACATCTCGCCACAACACCCCCCTACTATTCTCTTGATACCCCCCCCTCTCCCCCTGAGGGGACGGCGCATCCCCAGCCCATCCATCACCCCCTTATTATTACTGTTTTTATCATTCAACAACATCAAATGGAGGGTTTTAGTGTGTACCAACTGACTGGGCAGGCAGCTCTTTATAAGATGGACGGATGGGGGAGGCAGCTTTAAATGGCGTTTTTACAAGGGGAGGGCTGAAGGGATGATGGACGGAGCCTTCTGGAATCTGATTCCCTGGAGCGTTAAATAGGCAAGTTCCAGTGCGGAGCTGCGGAGGGAGAGATGGGGGGGCAAAGGGGTGGGGCAGGAGATGCACAGGTACAGTTTGGGGGAGATACGTTTAAAGAAAAGCCTAACTCTGGAAACCCCATTCACACACACACACACACACACACACACACACACACACACACACACACACACACACACACACACACACACACACACACACACACACACACACACACACACACACACACGCATGAGAGGGAATGCGTACTGGGTTCCTGGGCTTTGTGACACATCCCCTGCCTTCTGCTTGTGTCACACACACACACACACACACACGAGAGGGAATGCGTACTGGGTTCCTGGGCTTTGTGACACGTCCCCTGCCTTCTGCTTGTGTCTGAGTCACATGGTGTTATTGTGCACAAACGACGTGTCACTGAGCATCAAATATCGTAATGTTCATCCTCCAGAGTGCTGGAGTACTACGGTTAACACTGGCAACGAGCACATGCTCTCAACCTTTGATGCACAGAAAAACACACACACACACACACACACACACACACACACACACACACACACACACACACACACACACACACACACACACACATACAGACCCGGTCTGTGAGAGTATTAGCCTTAATTCTACTGCAGTTCATCTACCTGTAATCTAATCTCTCTCTTTAAACAATCCATACATCTTAGCTTATGCTAACGCTAATGCTATTATAGGACTGCCCGTAATGTTTTCAGTGATAGGATTCTACAAACAGATCTATCTCCACGGGACATAATTCATTTCTAACTTAACTAATCTAATTTACACTTAGTGGGTTTCAGAATGCATGATGTTGTAAAATGACAAATATCCAATCATCTAAGCAATCTTTAAAAACACAGTATTGATTGTGAATGTCAGACTTTATGAGGAATGTTTTCGAATGAGATTTTTTGAGATTTTCTTCACCATAGCAGTGCAGTTATGCTATGTGTCATCAAAATATACCCCCATCGATCCAGCACCCAGATGCAGAGATGCTGGGCGGTTGATACCACGGCAAACTGCTGAAATCTCCGCAATCGAACGGGACAATCTAAATCTTATCTCACATGAGCCATGACTGGAATCCACGATTAGGCTTACAGTTACATCCTTAACCTTTTTTTCTCCCACACCTGTCATGGGAATCGCTCCAATCAAACACAGATCGTAATCGCTTACTCTATTTTGCCCACAGATGGCTCTATGCTGGGTGTGTGTGTGTGTGTGTGTGTGTGTATGGAGGGCAAGGTGGCCATCACTGAATATGCCCTGCGGCTGTGGAATGATACGTCAGACACATATGGTCTTTTTTTAGACCCTTGTACTGTCAGTACATACTGTAAGTATATACAGTAATTCCCCGCTATAGTATATACAGTACTGTAATGTAATGTAACTGTACTGTAATTATATACAGTAATTCCCTGGTATAGTATATAGAGTACTGTAATGTAAAGTAATGTAATGTAACTGTACTGTAAGTACATACTGTAAGTATATACTGTAATCCCCTGCTATAGTATATACAGTACTGTAATGTAAAGTAATGTAACTGTACTGTAATTATATACAGGAATTCCCTGCTATAGTATATAGAGTACTGTAATGTAATGTAATGTAACTGTACTGTAAGTACGTACTGTAAGTATATACTGTAATCCCCTACTATATTGAGGTTCACCTTTCACGGTCCCGCTATATCTCAGATTATATGCTAAAGATAACTTCGTCAGAACAATATTATAATTTATGATAACTATACTGTAACATATAAATATTGATTAACATGCAATAATATTTAATAATACATGCAATAAAACAGTGCGTGGGAGGGGTATTTTAAGGCTTAAACTATAAAAGAAATGTTTTTTTTATAGTGTCCAAAAATATATTGTGGGAGGTTTTGGGACACTAACTACCACAATAAAAAAAGGTTTTCAAATTCATGAGGTGACGTATGGCAAAGACTCAATCTCAATCTCTTTCTCTTGCACCGTTTTTGCTTTTTCTTCCTGTTTTATTACCACTGCCCTTTCATGGTGCTTCTTCATAAACATTAGAAAAGTAATGCTCACTCCCTCTTCATAAACATTAGAAAAGTAATGCTCACTCCCTCTTCATAAACATTAGAAAAGTAATGCTCACTCCCTCTTTGTCGCCATCTTTCCCTTGCTCTGTGCACGTGTTTGCCATAGTGAGGGCAGTGTGCACAGACATTTACCAACGACTCCAGCCCTGTCACTGTCTACCTGCTCTGCATTCAGTGCATGTGCGTGTGTGTGTGTGTGTGCTGGGTGTGGCGTAACACCGTAACCCCCACATGTCAACCTTAGCACCTGTGTGAAGGTTTCGTGCCAGGACCTGCCCCCCTCTCTGTGCGATGCTTCACAGGGGGGCTGTTATTGATAGCGCCGCTGTCGCCTGTTTTTTTTTTTTGTCAGGTGACGCCTCCCTGCGTAGTGAAAGCTCGGCGACGCTCTCTAACGTCACCATAATGGACTCTCCAGATATAAATCTGGCCTCTTGCACTCACATCGCTCAACGCGGGTGACAGAGCTGCGCGTTGGGACAAAGTCAATGGCAGGGATTTATTCTCACATTTCACTCACTCAATCAGCAGGCGGGTGTCGTTTCTTTGGTCCCGATAGCCGCCGCCCAGCCCTGCCCACCGCTTGCTGTTTCGTGGAAATTAAAAAGAAGTGAAATGTGGTGTTTATTGTCAGTTCAGACAAAGGGCTTTCATGGCTATGCGTTTGTGCTTATTCACATCTGAGAACAGCACTGCAGAAAGTCTTTTTCTTTCCTGACATTCCTCCCTCCTGAATACATATGTAGAGAAAGGAGATTAATGGAGGGTTGTCCCTTCCTTCTTTTTCTGCACAAACTCCTTTTTGTGGCGTTGAACCTGTGGCATCTGCGGATAATGATTAGCAGGAGGGCCAGAAGCAAATGTTGGAATAAGGGTGCCTTCTGCACCGCTTAATCGAATAGTCAGGGAATTGCGATCCTACGCGTGAAGGTAATTACCAAGAGCCGTGTCTTCGCTTGAGAACATGTTTGCATAGATTACTTTCATAATATGTTTAAAGTCAATTACCTGGTGGTTGTTCGATGTAAATTGTGTGCGTGAGGTACAAATTAGGGGACAGACTTTCATTATGCATAATTTTCAACAAGGTGAAATTTAGGGATGGGCCTCGATTTGACCTCCTTTCTTTCTGTAAACAACTCTGTTAAAAATCAAAATGTTAAACTTTCATTAGAGACACAAAAAATAAATCTGAGCCCTTATGAAAGTTTTTTCGGCAGAGTTGAGCACCAAATAACAAGGACGTGAAAAGCTTGCTGAGTAGCTTCAGATGGATAAATAATTATGTACAGTCAGGGGATTACTTCCTGTTGATTGCTTGAAACTGTGGACAGGATGCACAGTTTTAACAGTTATCACTGGCTGCTGTTCATCTGCTTGTTATATTGCCACCAATAGGGTTGCTTGTCTTCTATGTGTTTCATCTGTCTCGTCACCAATAGGGTTGCTTATCTTCCATGTGTTTCATCTGTCTCGTCACCAATAGGGTTGCTTGTCTTCTATGTGTTTCATCTGTCTCGTCACCAATAGGGTTGCTTGTCTTCTATGTGTTTCATCTGTCTCGTGCGCATATCCGCCCTGTTCTTCTGCAATGGCTCACAACTGAGTGACTTGATCAGAATCACAAAGCTGCCTGCAGTGTGACTGTCCAAAACAGAGATGGTGATAGTGGCTAAGATAAGTGTCCCTCTAAATTAATCTGATTTAAGATGATCAATATTAAACACTCACTACCAAATCTCATTCTCACGCTCCTCATGCACTATTATTGTGTAGTGACATTTTCATTTTCTTGATGAAGCTAATGTTACAGTCATTTTAATAACAGTCACCAGTTTATAATATCCAGAGGTACTGAACCATTCATGATTATGAATACGACATTTGTAATAAATCACTGTCGTAGTCGAAACAAGTGGATTTTACCTCACCTTGGCTCATTCAGACCACCAAACCATTCAAGAGCGTGACCTGAACAATGCCTGACCCTTACTCAGCAACTGATAAACACCACACAGTAAGAGACAAAATATTAAAGTTTATTCAATTAAACTCCAACAAGGGCGCTGCGAGGCAAGTAGGTCCTGACTTTCTACGAGTGCTCCTGTACCTCTACAGGACTGTTCCTCTGCACCACTCTGTTTGTTCTAAAGCAGTTTGCACTCAAACAGATGGAACCAGAAGGACCACACACAACTTCAGTAGAGTAGGTAGCCTCTGCAGGCTCCCCCGGGGACGTTACCGAGCTAAACATCATGGCAGACGAGGCCTGTACAGCTGCCGCCCTGAGGCGTTTCAGCACTGGATGCTACTCTTATACTCCTGTCGGCCTGCATTTCCACAGTCACAGTTAAACGTTTAAAAAAAAACAAATAGGTGGATAAAGATGTAAATTTAAAAATACAGCCACTCCTACATAACTAGTTTAAGGTATACACTGCAAGAAAATGTGTTGCTAGTTGCCACTGCACAAGCTGTGTGTTGCTGGTAGTAATTAACTCAATTAAGATGTGTTCCGGCTGCTGTTCCCAAAATTGTGTTTTTGTTTTTCTCACTGAGGTGTCGCAGTGCTGTGGTTCAGGCTGTGATATGCAGCAGTCGCTGTGAAGATCTTAGAGACTCTCAGCTAAAAGTGGCATAGCTGGAGCTCAAGCGCACGCACTGCATGTGTGACAAAAACAATTCCACATGTTTGATGAGCACAGTCAGACTACTTTCTTTCTCCAAAGGCCACATCCCACAGCACAGCACACAAGCCATTGGGGGTTACATCCCATTACACTGCCTTTAGCTGATGCTCTTATCCAGAGCAACTTACAGTTATTGAGGTACAGGCCACAGTCTAGTGTTGCCACCTGCCCCAGTTTTACCTGATTGTCCCGGTTTTTAATGGGTCTGATTGGGTTACCGAAATGTCACTTTTTTTGTCAGACATGGCATCCCTAGTACAGTCTCTGGAGCAATATGGAGTTAGATGCCTTGCTCAAGGGCACGTCAGCGATGGATGAGGGTGCAGGAGAGCACTAGTTAGTTATCCTCCCACCTACATTCTTCCTACTGCTGCGGGATTTGAACCTGCAACCCTCCAACCCCAAGACCAACTCCCTAACCATTAACAATTAGGCCACACCTGTCCACATGAGGCCACAGCTGCCCACCACCAATACTTGACGTTACTCCAACTCTTATTAATGAGTGCAACCAGAGGCCCAGAAGCAACTGGTCACCTCTACATGTAGTTAACCCTGAGAGAAAGATCACTGGTCCCCTCTACATGTAGTTAACCCTGAGAGAAAGATCACTGGTCCCCTCTACATGTAGTTAACCCTGAGAGAAAGATCACTGGTCCCCTCTACATGTAGTTAACCCTGACAGAAAGATCACTGGTCCCAAAGCAACTTCTGGTAGCCTGAAGCAGTTCTTCCACTATGAGGGACATGGAAGCACTTTCCCTTGCCAGCCTGCACTCCCTCTTGCCTTTCTGATGCACTTTTCTGTCCTTAAAGTGGGCTAGGACACTTGTGGCCTAATGGTGGAGAAAGAGAGGATACATGTCTGTTTGTTGAGAAGTTGTGTATTTTTGTACATAGAGCAAACAAAAGAAAGCAAAATCAGTGAAAAGAAATCAATTGTGCACGACCGAAGCCCTTCTAGACAAGTTCCTGCACCCAGCGGCCATATTAGCGAAGCCTTCGGGTATCTATTTCGAGTTAATAAGACCCTACCTAAATGAATGGGGAGACACGAGTATGCACTCTCTGATGACTGAGGGACATAAAAATACATTGTTGAAATCTCAACTAAATATTTGCTGGTTTGTATGAAAATGAAGCTTTGAAAGCCCTTTTTCTCACAGGTTGTTTTGAACTGGGATGTGTGGTACAGTGCAGCACAATACCGCAACATGATTGGAACAGGTCCCTATAGTTCAGCAGAGAATTGGCTCTTGGCAACGAAACAGGCGGATATTTGCAGACACACGTCATATTGGCGTTGCGAAGTGTCACTTTCTATGGACCAGTGCCTATGTAAGACAGTCTTTGGCACAACACTCAGTTTTCAGCAGCCCGGTCAGCCTTCATAATCTTCTCCAAAGCAACGTTCCAGCTTACGGTTTCTGATTATCATCATTTTTTAGGCTTTTGAGTTTGACACTGATAAGATCTGACTAGTGTTCAAAGAACAGCATATCGTAAAAAAAACTTCATCTTCACATTATGGTGTGGTGGGTATGGTGGTGTGGTGTGGTGGGTATGGTGGTGTGGTGGCATGGGCTGTGTGGTGGGTATGGGGTGTGTGGTGGGTAAGGTGGAGTGGAGTGTGGTGGGTATGGTGGAGTGGTGGGTATGGGGTGTGTGGGGTGTGTGGTGTGGTGGGTATGGTGGAGTGGAGTGTGGTGGGTATGGTGGAGTGGTGGGTGTGGGGTGTGTGGGGTGTGTGGTGTGGTGGGTATGGTGGAGTGGTGGGTGTGTGGTGTGGTGGGTATGGTGGAGTGGTGGGTGTGTGGTGTGTGGGGTGTGTGGTGTGGTGGGTATGGGGTGTGTGGGGTGTGTGGTGTGGTGGGTATGGTGGAGTGGTGGGAGTGGTGGGTATGGTGGAGTGGTGGCATGGGTGGTAGGAGAGCTGGATGGGTTTGGGAAGCTGAAATTGACGTGCTCTCTCTCTCTCTCTCTCTCTCTCTCTCTCTGTCTCTCTCTCTATCTCTCTCTCTCTGTCTCTCTCTCTCTCTCTCTCTCTCTCTCTCTCTCTCTCTCTCTCTCTCTCTCTCTCAGCATGTTGACAGAGCACACACACACACCTCTGTTAAGTGTCCAAGCGGAGCAGACCCACCCACCCCAAAGGGAGGGGATCAGTCAAAGGGCTTAGCGTGTGAAACCTCTGCTAGGGCATCTTGCTGCAATTAATCAGCTCCCATGGCATTGTGTCTAAACACACACACACACACACACACACACACACACACACGTACACACACAAACACCCACTTTGTCGCTCACACAAACTGATACACAAATACAAATCATACACCCACTCAATCACTCAAAAACACACACACACACACACACACACACACACACACACGCACACACACACACACACACACACATACACACACACACTTGCCTGACATTAACTCTTCCCAAGTTCATGCATAATAAATTAAGATCTATTTAGAGGCATCAGAAATCCAATAAGCAGACAAATTAAAACAAATGAGCGTGGATAACTTTCTGTGCTTAATAATTCAAGAGCCATGCCGCACGAAGGGGAATAATGTAAGTTTGATCTTGGCCTGAATCTGTAACATAGCCAATTTGAACATCTGCTGGCTTGGGCCAGACTCCGGTTTTATTCATGGCCAACGCTGGATTGCAAACATCTGTTACTGCAAGCCGCTAGTTCACCAGACTGAGATGAAGCGAGAACAGAAACACTCTTCTGCGCAGAACAAGATGGCCTCCTGCTCTTAGGGGACACAGACAATCCCAGCGTGCACGACTTCCTGCACTGAGCCCAGGAAACAAGTTTAATGTGATTTACCAATAAATTTCAAAACAACCACACATGTTCCCCAAAATAAAACAGCAGTATCACGTCTGCACAGGAGAAGACAGCCCCTTGAGACAGCATGCAGATGTGACATGTGCACCTGCTTGAAAGATTAAACACTTTAAAGGAATGTCTGGGTGCCATGGCAATTTTGTGCATGGTTTAGGTTTCACACGCTGAAGTGCGCGCACTCCGCTGCCGATATGCCCTGATCGAATTAAGCCAGGAGAGACCCCGTGAGGTGACATTCAAGGTGAGTGGCAGGGAGTCGGATGCCGGAAACAGATGCCTTTGACAGGTGCTCACCGAATCAAATCTGACATTTTCCTGAGCAAAATGCTGCCTCACAACTGAAAAACAAAATGACCAGAGCCAGATGTGTGTACACAGTCAGCTGTCGTAGGGGGTGTTCTGTTCTTTACTATTCCTTCTAACTGAAAAAGACATGCTTGTTAGTATGTTTGCTACTCCTTCTAACTGAAAAAAGACATGCTTGTTAGTATGTTAGTATGCAAACACAAAGACATGCTTGTTAGTATGTTTGCGGGGAAAGAAGCACGCAGGTGCAAAACACTGCGGGACACGCTTTGAAATGGCACATCTTGTTAATGTGAAACAATCACCGAAAACGTGTCCACTTTCAAGCATCCCTATCAAACCACGTCTGAAACAAACTACAGACAGGTCAGTACCCTCAATTATACAGAAAACAATGTGGAGAAAAACACTGTCTAATGAAGTGTGGGGATGTCAAAGAGGTAATAACAAAACTTGGTGGGGAAATGCACTTTGTAATTAAATTTCCAACCTTTCTCCATTTTCATTATTGGCAGCATAACTGGGCTCTGCTGGGTACAGTTAAACTCTTCCCTCGTCTTCCTCTGTAGAAAGCGAGCACAAAGTGCCCTCACTGGGGGTTGGGTGTCAGGGTATCATTACTAAAGGCTGCGAAAAGCACAGCCAGCCCCCACCCCAACTTCTACCTGCATCCAGCATCTCAGATGGCACTCATAAGAGCTGCAATAACACTGCACCACTGTACCAAGACAAGAAACCACCAACTGTAAAAATATCTACGACTTGGAGCAGTTTTCATGGCTGTATTCCTCTGTGCACTGCCACACAGATGCTATGAAAACAGCACTGCAGGTGAGTGGCATAAATAAATAAACAGCCTAAAGAAACAGTTGTTAAAGACACTTAAGCTGACAATCACTGCACACACGCTCCGTACGTGACAAAGGCACTTTGCGAAGCGGCAGCTAGCACAAGGAGAGGGAGGAGTGTGGTGGCTTACTGTACATGCCAAACAAACTGACAGCAGATGGCTGGAGAATGGGGAGGCCATGGGTAGTGCTCCCTCTCACAGAGCTATCGGAATAATCCCATTCTTTGGCATCATTTCATGCTTTTTTATATCCGTTCCGAGGAGACACCCTCTGTTATAACTTCGTTGTTACCAGAATGACAATGACGAAGTTGTAATGTGTTACTAAAAACTCTCTGTCGTCGTAATGCTGTAATGTTGTAGTTCTGTTTTTCATTCAAAGTGAGTCGCTCAACCGGTAGTCCGGTGATGGCTAAAGGGCTAGGACAGGTCTACTCTGCGTTACATACCTCAAACCTCAGAAGGGCTGAAAAGGGTGGATATATGTTCAAATCCCTGTGAACCATGGGGAAGCGTGCCAATGCCATTTTTGTTTGAAAATCCAGCACTTTGCAAGTATGACCTTAGAGGCTGTGTCTGTATGTGTGTGTGTGTGTGTGTGTTTATTGTTTTGGAGGGACAGTAGCATTCCATTGTTCCCCTTTTTGATCAAACACACAGAAGCAACAGAAAGGTCAGGTGAGAAAAGCAGAGATGGCCACATAGTTCATGCTCATGTACAGGCATTAAAGAGGTGTGTGGCTTGACATCACACAGACAGGCAAATAAATTAATGAAAAATGAATAAGAATATGCAAACATAAATGCTTACCAGCATGATAAATGGTATAAGACACCTCTGTATTATTTAAACAGAAGGCTGTAAACACATCATATAGCATGCTGTATAGCATATATGGTGAAGCCTTAACATGTTAATAAATTATAGATGCAATATCCTGTGCGAGAGCTATGCGAACCATAAATCATATTTTATGCAAATATAAAAACGGGAGGCCCTCATTATTTAAAAAAAGGCAGCTGTTGGGACCCCGTGTGACCTCATCGGGCCATAAATAACCATGTGGCAAACATCCACTGCTGTGGTGCGAACATCCATCTCTGTAATCCACACCCCGTTTGGGAGGCATGAGTTATTGAAATCCAATGTATTAGAGGTAATGCAAATGCATTTTACTTACATAAATTGTGTAACTTATCATCACAAAGCTGTCATGGTAAGTTAAGGGCTTTCTGTGTGTGTGTGTGTGTGTGTGTGTGTGTGTGTGTGTGTGTGTGTGTGTGTGTGTGTGTGTGTGTGGCAGGCTGTGATATAAGTACATGAGATTCACAGGTGTGACGAGAGCTGACTAACTACTGCATATGTTTGCCTTCAATTAAGTCACTGACAGGAGTCATTGGTAAACACTGCCTGGATATGGACACTTATATAACAATGTATACAATCTGGATGTACAAGCAGCAGTATTTGTGCAGAGCCCTGTGTATGTAAAAATGCTTCACTTTGGCGACAATTAAATTCTATATACCAGAAAGGAATATAAAGCACCCTGTTTTTTTAACTTGAGCAAATGAACATTATTCCTTTATTATTCCTTTAATGCTTAATAAAGAGCAGCAGAAAGTTGAGCAAATGAACATTATTCCTTTAATGCTTAATAAAGAGCAGCAGAAAGAAAACACATTCACAGCACGTCAATCCCAACAGCAGCACGGTGGCATGCGTGAAAGCCTTTCAGATGCTAATGAAGTAGTTAGGTGTGATTACAAGAACTTTTTGACTTTCGTATGGCAAGCTGACTTTAATCGTTCTCTGAGTAAGAGTCAGACCCCATAAACTTTATTTATGGGCGCTCTAAACCTTGCTGCGGGACTCACTCTTGAATTTTAAATGTAAATGTATGCTCTGAGATTTGTGTGTATGTGTGTGTGCGTGTGTGTGAGAGAGAGAGAGAACGGCAGAGACAGAGAGTGAGAGAGAGAGGGAGGGAGGGGCAGAGAGGGAGAGAGAAAGAGGGGGAGAGAGAATGTGTATACGTACAAGTGAGAGTGTGCATGAGTGAGCATGTGTGAAAGTGTGTGTACAAATGTAATACTTTTCTCCAAAGTGTGCAGGCACACCCCCACCCCCACCCCACCCCCACTCCCTCGCTCCCTTCACCTGAGCTCCAGCACTCATAAATCACTGAAGCGACAAGAAACTGCACTTTTTTTTCATTCTCTTATGACTGTCGTCATTACCATTCAAAGCCCAGCCATAGTCCAGCCTCCTCTGTCTCATTCATCAACTGCAATTTACTTCCAGCACACCATCCACCTTGGGAGAACACCAAAACTCTTCCTGGCCAACAAAACAACTAACAAACCAGTCATTCACCCCATACGCCCCGGCTACATCTTATTCCAACTCAAATGTTCCGTTGAGAGTCAAAACACAAAGAAGCCCTAGCATACACAGTTTCCCAATGATGACAAGCTTGACATAATGATGTTCAGTATTGTGTGGAATAGGTTGATGACTACAGGGTACACTGAAGTAAATCAAATAACTTTATATTAATGTTTGTGGTCCTGGGTTATAATTAAAGAGCGTTAAAGGTAAAGGTTCAATAACCATACCAATACTCATAAAGCTGTTGTACCCTTGGAACTACTGTATTTTACTGTACTACCGCCTGTGCTACAGCCATGGGATATACATGAAGGAATATCTGTCAAGCAATATAAATATAAATAGATATAAATAGATATAGATGGAGGAATATCTGTCAAGCAATATAAAAGTGCTGCTGAGCTTTAATCTGCTACAAGATTTTTGATGTGTGACGTTGCACTGTGTGATGTGTGAATTATGTCCAATATCATTTTGTCAGAACAAAGGGGGCCTGTGACCTGTCTACAGCAATGCATTGTGGGTGTTAATGTGCCCGCCCACAACGTCATCTCAGAATGAGACCGACGGAGCAGTTTCATCGGTGGGGATCGCAGGGCGTCCCTCTGTCATCCCTTGAGTTTCATCAACACAACACACAGCGCTTTGAGTCCGTGCCAATTCACATGCCACCTCACCGGCTGATTGCTTAATTAAACTAACGAGCTGGCATGGGAAAGCGGGCGCGTTTGAAAGAGGGGCGTGCTGATCATCGTCAGCGACGAGCGTCGCGTTAGTCTTCTCTTCCCCCTCCAGCCTCCGCAGCGGCCTGCTGGACTGTTTGAAGGAAAATAATTACAGGCTGAGCCAGTGGGTGGCATTCTGAGCAGAGGAAGCAAAATCAAGGATAAAAGCAAAGTCTGCAGTTAAAAGCAAGCATCTGAATGCCATGATTCAGATGAATCACCAGTTCAGATCAATACTTGCTTACTTTTTGATGATTATGATGCTTTTGATGATTTGATTATGCTCATCATCATGCTTCCATCTACTTTTAGCATTGGGAAATGCCAAAACTCTTAAATGCTAAAGGCAAGGCGAGGCGAGGCAAATGTAATTTTTCTAGCACATTTCATCTACAGAGAGACAGTTCAAAGTGCTTAACATAGACTTCATTAAAAAATACACTTGTAGAAATGCAGAGAAGATGCATTGGATTACAAAAAATGCATAAAAAAGCGGTAAGAAAAAGGATGAAAAGGCAATAAAGTAAACATGGAACTATAATGTGCAAAAACAAGTAAAACATTAAAAGTCATTAAAGCAATCAATGATCCGATCGCTTAACTTGAATATCGATTACAGTAAGACAGTATGGCCATCACTTAACTTGGATATTGATTACAGTAAGACAGTACATACGATGGACACTCTAGATTGGGGATCGACATGTGGCATACAGTACATCCACAATAGCTCTCACAGAAATGTATCGCGCTGTCGCGAGTAAAATGAGATTTACACATCAACACGTGCTGCGCTACGCTAGTATCAAACACAGCCAGTCAATGCTATCTAAGATCCAGGGTGGCTCGCGCAAGGCTTGCGCATTGTCTGCCAAGGCTCCATTCATGCCGCAGTACGAGAGGGGAGTCGGGCCATGAGACAAGGCTCTCCTGTGGCCAGGGGGCCTGACAAAGTAACAGGGATATAATCCGCCCCCCAGCCGCCATAATGCATGCATGTTTGCCCCATTTAGGACTTCACATTCTTTGGAGTGTAATCTGGTGGCTCGTTTGCACCGCTGGCGGAGAGGCTGTGTGGTTCATCCCACAAATAGAACAAAGCTGTGCTTTTCCTCCTTCTCTCTGATTCTTCTGATTCTTCTTCTTCTTCTTCTTCTTCTTCCTCTCCTCCTTTCTGCCAGGTCTGCACAGCCCCTGCAGCCCGTGTCATTAATAACAGCGGTGATTATCTCTCCCTACGGGCTTCACAGCCCACACACACACACACACACTATCACACTCTCTCTCCCACACACACACACACATAAGAAGCAAAGCACAGCAGCGCCCCTTTGCAAGAGAGCACAGGGCCTCCTTATGCACACAAACATGGCATAGACATGGCACAGGCATAGACATGGCATGGCATAGACATGGCACAGGCATAGACATGGCATGGTATAGACAGACATGGCACAGGCATGACACAGGCATAGACATGGCATGGTATAGATAGGCATGGCATGGCATAGACATGGCACAGGCATAGACATGGCATGGTATAGACAGACATGGCACAGGCATGACACAGGCATAGACATGGCATGGTATAGATAGGCATGGCACAGACATGGCACAGGCATGACACAGGCATAGATAGACATGACACAGGCATAGGCATGGCATGGCATGGTATAGACAGACATGGCACAGACATGACACAGGCATAGACATATCATAGACATGGCACAGGCATAGACATATCATAGACATGGCACAGGCACAGGCATAGACATATCATAGACATGGCACAGGCATAGACATATCATAGACATGGCACAGGCATAGACATATCATAGACATGGCACAGGCATAGACATATCATAGACATGGCACAGGCACAGGCATAGACATATCACAGACATGACACAGGCATAGACATATCATAGACATGGCACAGGCACAGGCATAGACATATCATAGACATGGCACAGGCATGACACAGGCATAGACATATCATAGACATGGCACAGGCATAGACATATCATAGACATGGCACAGGCATAGACATATCATAGACATGGCACAGGCACGTCTGTAGAGAAGTAAATGTATCTGGGTTGGTGGGGTATTTCCCAGTTACACTTTATTTGAAGGTGTCTACATGAAGGTGACATGAGCCCATTGCAAACGCACACACACTGGCACACACACACAGCACCACCACCACCACATACATACACACACACCCACCCACCCACACACACACACACACAAAGCTACACAAATGCTAAACACGTCCCTTTGCTGTTATACAACAATGCAGCAATTTTGCAGCAATTCACAAGTGATTACCGCCTGGCAGAAATGAATTATGTAGGTATAAGTATAATGGCGCATGCATTTTCATCTGTGTACCTCATTTCGACGTACTTGAACTTGAAAACTCAAACCCAACCTAAGCCAAGGAAGCAAATAAAGCACAAGTCATTAAAACTGGCCTGAGTAATAACGAGTGAACAGCGAGAGGCGTGGAGGGCAGCAGGAAGCCCGTGATTGTGCTAGGTTAGGACATTCATCACTCTTAGAGGATGCAAAACACGGCACGCATGAATCATCCATCACCCAGAGGCTCTCGCTAATGATACCATCACCGTGTTTAAAAACATACATCTCATCTTCTCATTTCTGTGGTTAATGTAAAAACATGCATCACATCGCCTGACACCCCTCACGTCACCCCACCCCATTTCCCCCAACATGAAGTATGTCCCATAATGCTCAAATGCCAGTATGTAATCAAGAAAAATGCTGTGTTTGAACTCGTGGTAATTGACATGTTTGCAAAAAAAAGCTGGGCTGGCTTCTGAAGATCTGAAGTGTTTGTCTAGCAAAACTGACAAACATGTCTAATTTTACTCACATCACATTAGACAGACTTGTGTTTAAATATGACAGAAGTCTGTCTTCAACCACATTCAAAAGAATCCAAGCCGTTACAACAACAGGGAAAAATTGGGAAGGGGTTGCTCTCAGAACTCCCATTGTGTTCTATGAGTCTATATCAGCACAGCACTGTTTGCTGCTGAGGCAGACACTGATGCTCACCGAGCTGTCCCATAATGCATTGTGCATGCAGATGTTTCTCCTATTGTCTGTGTACGTCTGAGCGAGGGAGCTTTAATTGCCAAATCTGAATGCGGATGTCAGTCAGAAACCGCCTCTGATACGTGCCAGCCAACTCCAACACCCCCCACCCCACACACACACACATACACAAACATGCACAGACACACGCACACACACACACACACATGCACACAGACACACAGACACACACACACACACACATGCACACAGACACACGCACGCAAAGGCTAACGCTATCCAAGTCTTGCGGAAAGACGGCCCATCGACAGGAAGGCAGAGGAAGTGGCGGTGGCAGCTAGCGGCAAGGGTGGCAGGGGTGGCAGGGGTTGTGGTGGTGGCAGGGGTGGTGATGGTGGCAGGGGTTGTGATGGTGGCAGGGGTTGTGGTGGTGGCAGGGGTGGTGATGGTGGCAGTGGTGGCAGTGTGCTTTGTCACAGAAGGGAAACCCAAGGCCCCTTCCCCGTGCATCATGTAAACAGCATGAATAATGGAAGGTGATAAAAGCTGTGGTCTGCCCACCAATATGCTCACAATCCCTGCGCCGCAGATCACACAGATTCACTCTGCCTCTCTCCCTGCTCTCAAATACACACACACACACACAGGCTGCCTTTGCAGATGCATGCACTCACACTCACACACACACACACACACACACACACACACACACACACACACACACACACACACACACACACACACACACACACACACACAGGCTGCCTTTGCAGATGCATGCACTCACACTCACTCACACACACACACACACACACACACACACACACACAGCTGCACAAGGAAGTGATATGTGCAGATAGGGAGGGAAGAATAGAAGCACACACACACTTTCAAACAAGCACACACACACACAAGCATACAAACACACAAAAGCACAAGAACACACTTTACATTGCTCTCTGCTTGTGAACCTTTCTAAATTTCCTGCCATAATATACGTATGTAATAGTACAGCCCTCTCCCCGCTCCTGCCGTAAGATACGTATGTAATAGTATAGCCCTCTCCCCGCTCCTGCCGTAAGATACGTATGTAATAGTATAGCCCTCTCCCCGCTCCTGCCGTAAGATACGTATGTAATAGTACAGCCCTCGATACGTATGTAATAGTACAGCCCTCTCCCCGCTCCTGCCATAAGATACGTATGTAATAGTATAGCCCTCTCCCCGCTCCTGCCGTAAGATACGTATGTACTGTAATAGTATAGCCCTCTCCCCGCTCCTGCCATAAGATACGTATGTACTGTAATAGTATAGCCCTCTCCCCGCTCCTGCCGTAAGATACGTATGTAATAGTATAGCCCTCTCCCCGCTCCTGCCGTAAGATACGTATGTAATAGTATAGCCCTCTCCCCGCTCCTGCCGTAAGATACGTATTGAAGATGGAGCTAAGGAGGCGCTGGGCATCCAAAAGGGCGTTTACTGGACTCTACAAATATGTCTGCCACAAGGCCTGTTTTTATTTGGCCACACTAATTAAAACACTTAGGGCAGGCCTAATTACCGCGCTCTTACGACTCTGAGCGACCCCACCCCGTACCACGTAAAACCACCCCAACGCCCCCCAGCCACTCACGAACCACTCACACACCAAAAAAAAAATAGACCACTCTAATATGGAGTAGAGCAGGAAAAGCAATAGCTCATTTTTTACCTGGGAAAAGCATGACAGATTGCTTCTGCTTGTGTTTTAATATCCCTGAGAGTGTCCATACATCACTGGGCTTCCTGCTTCCCTGGCTGTACCTCAAACCACCTCATGTGGAGCACAGCTCAAGCAGCCAGCAGAGAAAAACTATTAATTACTCTTCTATTATTATGATTATTATTATTATTATTATTATTATTATTATTATTATTATTATTATTATTATTATTATTATTATTAATAATAATAATAATAATAATAATAATAATAATAATAATACTGTTGTTATTCTTATTATCATTATTATCATTATTATTATTATTATTATTATTATTATTACTGTTGTTGTTGTTGTTATACTAATAATAATAATAATAATAATAATAATAATAATAATAACAATAACTCTTATAATTACTATTATTGTTGTTGTTATTTATTATTATTATTATTATTATTATTATTATTATTATTATTATTATTATTATTATTATTGTTGTTGTTGTTGTTGTTGTTGTTATTTATATTACTATTAGCAGTAGTAGTAGCAGTAGTATTATTATTTTTATTATTATTGATTAGCCAGATGAAATGGACAATGTTTACTGCGCACCTATGAATAAATAATCTCCTATCTGAGAGATGTCTTCTGTCTGGTTTGAGTCGTCTCATATTTATTGAGCCCTGTGAATTAGCGTTTATCACGGCTCTTCCTGAGAATTTACGGAAGATGTCAAACGGCGTTTACTGAGGCAGTATGAAACGCATTCACTTGTGAAACACCTCCCTGGCCCATACCCTTCAAACACACAACTCAAAGTCAACAACAAACACAGAAACAAACAAACAAGTGGAGCATGTGAGTCTATAAATAAACAAGACAGGCAATAAAGACATTACACTAACAGGCCCTGACATCATATACACGCATAGAGGATTGCATACTGTGTGTGTGTGTGTGTGTGCGTCCGTGTGCGTGTGTGTGCGTCTCTAAGTGTATGCGCGTGTAGTTCTCATTCCAATGCTTCATTAGAGGATGTGTGTTTTGACAGGAGCTGGCTGGGAGGCACCCTAGCGTGCTGTGGATGCAGCTGAGGTTGCATGCCTGAGGTTGCATGTCTGAGGTTGCATGTCTGAGGTTGCATGCCTGAGGTTGCATGCCTGAGGTTGCATGTCTGAGGTTGCATGTCTGGGGTTGCATGTCTGGGGTTGCATGTCTGAGGTTGCATGTCTGAGGTTGCATGTCTGAGGTTGCATGTCTGAGGTTGCATGTCTGAGGTTGCATGTCTGGTCAAAGGCCCCTGGACACAAACGCAGCCTCTGATCTCCTTCTTTACCCCACGACCTCTAGCGGGTCACCAGTAGTGTGAGGTGGGGTGTGTGTGTGAGGTGGGGTGTGTGTGTGTGGTGGAGTGTGTGTGTGTGTGTGTGTGTGGTCTGATCTCCTTCTTTACCCTGACGACCTGTAGCGGGTCACCAGCAGGGCCAGGCTACGCCGGGGGCACGAGGACATTGTGCTGCTCTACTCCACGCCACCCTCCAGCCCAAGCTGCTCGCGTATAGAGGATTGCATACTGTGTGTGTGTGTGTGTGTGTGTGTGTGTGTGTGTGTGTGTGTGTGTGTGTGTGTGTGTGTGTGTGTGTGTGTGCTGCTCTACTCCACGCCACCCTCCAGCCCAAGCTGCTCTCCTCTGTGTTGCGTGCTCTCTGCTCTCGGCTAGTCTGGTCTGCCTCTGTCTCTTCTGAGCCTGCTAGACCACCCCAGGGAAGGAGAACACGTGTGTACTTGTGCTCTCCTAGCTGGAGAACCGGGGCCCACCGCGCTCTTTAATGCATGAGGGACTCAAGGGGGAACAGACTGCAGCTGAAGAGGGAGGTCAGGAGAAGGGATGTGTGTGTGTGTGTGTGTGGTCCAGGGGGAGATATGTGTGAGGAGGTGGGGATGGTGGAGAGAAAAGTTGCAGTCAGTGATGTGGGGAGTTAGACTGGGAGCCATCAGGAGAAGGGATGTGTGTGTGTGTGTGTGTGTGGTCCAGGGGGAGATATGTGTGAGGAGGTGGGGATGGTGGAGAGAAAAGTTGCAGTCAGTGATGTGGGGAGTTAGACTGGGAGCCATGAGAGTGGTTGAAGAGAGAGAGCGTAGGAAATGTGTGTGTGTGTGTGTGTGTGTGGTGGAGTGTGGGTGTATGTGTGTGTGTGTGTGTGTGTGTGTTGGGGTGTGTGTGTATGGTGGAGTGTGGGTGTGTGTGTGTGTATGTGTGTGTGTGTGTGTGTGTGTGTGTGTGTGTGTGTGGTGGAGTGTGGGTGTGTGTGTGTGTGTGTGTGTGTGTGTGTGTGTGTGTGTGTGTGTGTGTGTGTGGTGGAGTGTGGGTGTATGTGTGTGTGTGTGTGTGTGTGTGTGTGTGTGTGTGTGTGTGGTGGAGTGTGGGTGTATGTGTGTGTGTGTGTGTGTGTGTGTGTGTGTGTGTGTGTGTGTGTGTGTGTTGGGGTGTGCTCGCTGTACGCTGGGACTCACCATCCCTGCTTGTCCTTCTGAGCTCCAGCTCCTTCATTAACAGATGTGCAGAGAAATTGTGTCTTATTAATTATTTCATGGCCAGATTAATTATTTAAGCCCGCTCCTATAAAGACCTGGCAGAACTGCAGAAAGTCAGGCAGACGGTGAGCAAAGTAAGTACGTTTTTGGAGAGGAGTTTAGATACGGAGATTTAAAAAAGGCAAAAAAGGAGAAGACGACAGTGGCTTGGCATAAAAAAACATTCCTGGGCTGCGCTCCAAACCTCGGCTAGGATTTATGCCAGCAAGTTGACCATTCAGGTACAGTAAAGTGACCCACTCCTTTAAATTGACCAGGGGGCCTTTGTCTGGGCTTGACCCCCTGTTTTATTGAATTGTGCCTGCTGTAAGTGTGAAAGGGGTCCATACACACACTCTTCTGCCTGCTGTAAGTGTGAAAGGGCGTCCATACACACACTCTTCTGTACATATAAGCTCAGTGGCTGGGCTAAATCAAAGCAAAAGCAGCAAATCCCAGAGAACATGCGGAGATTCATGTGACTGAGCTTATATTCATGTTGGCAGTGTTCTGATTTATTTTAATTAATTTTTTTGCCTTGTGCAATCACTCCATCAAGGGCCCTGCATGACTTCAGGGTTAAATTAAAAACAAGCCCTTCACAACAAGTGCTGCAGGACTGATGAGTGTTTTGGAAAATTTCAAAACACCTCCCTCCATCCAGTCCCCTCCTCGACCTGGGCTGTGCTAATAGGCAGCTGTTATGGGCATGACATCACCTTTTTGAGGCCTATGCTTTCTGACAGGCAGCCTGCCAAGGCTAATTCATCCTGCTCTGTCCTGACTCTCTGAGTTCAGCCATTACAATGCAAAAGACATGCCAGACGACACAGGCAGCCAGTTCACCCACTCCACTCCCATCCGTCCCCCCTGCCCTACACAGACATAAACCCACACGCCCAATGACTATTAGCCATTTATGCTTTACATTGTAATCCTTGGTGAAGTACCAGCTGTTTGAAATCAGTCTTCCCCTATCTCCCTGTCTTCTTTTCTTGCTATGGTCACACTTCAAGAGCGCACACCACTCTCTTCTTTCAACACTGCGTGCAAACAACACTTCTACCGAGGCTCCCTGATGTCCATCAAAAAGAAGAGACCCTGCCGACATCTCTGGATGATTCTGGATCGTTCCGGCTCGGCCGGCGCTGCATCCGAGCGCCTGTGGCGGCGTCTCTCCTCGATGCCCGTGTCACAGGTGATTCATCACGCAGGTGCAGACTTATTAAGGGCCAGACCACCCATGGGGCTCGCGCTTCTCAGCAAATCAACGCTGAAACGACCGCCCGCGCTGACTCGCTGCAAGAGATACTCAGAGTGGGGGGTGGGGGTTGGAACAGCCATCGAGGCCCTAGGGCCCCACAGGTCCCCAGACAGGTGTGGGCAGGTGTGTCGTGTGGAAGAAGCTCTGGGCGTTCTTCTTTTATCGCTCTTTACCTCTATGTGTGGCTGGGGATTTAAACCCACAGCAGGCAGGAAAATGGAAGAAGAAAGCCATCAAAGTGCAGCAAAGATATTTTGTCTTTCACTCACTGAAAAGGTCATTTCACTCTCTAATGGCATCCGCAGTAGGTAGGAAGGTTTTATTTGCTGTGGTCACACAGAGTATGAAATACTGTTCAAATTCAAGCAATCATCTGGTGGAAGTACGGCCATTGAAATAAATTCAACAGTGTTGAAGGGAGTCACAAATCTGCCTAAGTAGTAGTAAAACTAGCCAAATAAAGTGTCACAACAGGTGTCATGGTGATGCTAGTAAGCCCACAAGGAAACATGTAAGCGCTACAGAAACCTTCTAATAGGACAAAAACTGGTGGTCACAGAAACGGTATCTTAGCAACCACTTAAAATGTCAAACAAAGAAAACGTAGCAATTATCACTGCAGCAGTTTAAAGCACAAAAACACCCACTTATTACAGCGGGTACCACATGTGTGGTATTTACATTTGAACATTCGGCTGGTTGAATCATGAATGCTGTTAAAAAAATACCCCTTATATTTTGACAGGTGTTCCTGTTAACCGTATTTTAAACCTAATTAAAAAGCTAGTAAGAAAAGTGATATTTTAGTCTACCTTTAACATAATGTGCTTTTGCAGGGAAAGGATTTCCTATGATGTGTGCTTACTGACATAAGGGCCCCATAAGATAAGAGAAAGTAGGTACGGTAGTAAAAAGATGTTATTGTCTGTTTTACTGGAAGCACTGAGACTTATATACAAATCTTTCAGTGTTGGAAAATATTCTGGCGGCTGCACTTTAGATAAGCAAAAGTTGTTGTAACTCACTCAGTCAAACAACAAGTGTCATTACAGTAAACTAGCCCACTGGAAATAAAGCCATGCCCAATGTTTCAGGGAACTGAGACAAGATACTTTTACGTAGCTTGAGATACATTTCTAAGAAGTTAGACGGCAGTCGTGAAAACATATGTGCTCCTGAACGTTAAGACGTTAAGGACCGATGGACGCCTGAAGTCAAACACAAGTTTCTGGATATGCTCACATGGTTTCAGAAACAAGTTTCTGGATATGCTCACATGGTTTCAGAAACAGCCGCAGTGCTCAGTGTGCTGTGAGAATCAGGTTCCTGGAAGCCGGGGGACCTGCTAAGACAGTCTCTGCCAGGCACGGTCTCCGGGGTACACTGCACCCCTGAGTAGTAACACACACAGAAATCCACTCTGGCACACAACTCTGACTTCCTGTTTCCTGACAGTGATTTATGCATCCCTCTCTCCACTGTCGACACCCCCCCAGCCATACCTTCTTCTTCTGCAGTGTGGCTGGTGGTGAAACAGCACTTTGAGACTCTCCTCGCCTCAAGTTCAGCAACGAGGCTGACTGAGCCTGGATCTCGGCGAGGCCGCCAAATAAGAGCTTTGAATCTGAATCAGAAGGACATCTGAAGGGTCTGGAGCGAAATGAGGAGCATGTAAGAGGACTGAGCAACTGCTATCCAATCAGCAAACAGAGGGTGTGTTCGTGAGCCATGACGTTGAGTTTGTGTGCTACATTTAAATTGCAGTGCGTTGGTAGGCTAACTGCATACGTGACGACCAGGTGTTAGCGACTGGGCAAAGGCAGAGCCACTTGTTTTAAACTTCAGCCTCCTCCAGACCCTCTGTACAAAATGAAATGAAGTACGAGGGGCTGGTTTACCAGGTTACTCCAGACCCTCTGTACAAAATGAAATGAAGTACGAGGGGCTGGTTTACCGGCTACATCAAACATGCTTAAGAGGGCAGCTAGGGCGCTACACTCATTTTCCACAACACTCGTGCCACATCAGCCGTGTCTTTTTCACCCCTTCCTCCTGTTTCCCTCTTCTCTTGCTTCTCTTCTTTCTCCTGCTTCTCTTCCCCTGTGTCCCTCTCTTCCCCTGTGTAGCTGTACTGTACGTCAGCCACAGCTAGCTGTCTCCTTGCCTTTCTCCTGCTTCTCTTCCCCTGTGTCCCTCTCTTCCCCTGTGTAGCTGTACTGTACGTCAGCCACAGCTAGCTGTCTCGTGGCCTTTCCGGCCCATGAAGGAAGCGTGCTGACAGAACGGCTCCACATTAGCATACAATTTCTGTATTCTGTATGCATAATTAAATATCAGCGCTCGAAAGATTAACTCCCAAAGACAAGACACACATTTTTTTTAATTCAGTGAGGTAAGGAACTTGAGCTGGTGTAATGACCCTGCCACTGTGCAGAAAACTCTCAACAATTACTCAAAGCGAGTAGCACATGGGAAGTACACACATGTTGGCGTTGACACTTAATAATCCACTCTGGGGTAGGCAGTACTTCATAATTGAGTGGGGTTTGCGCTGCTACAGAAGGGTGTGTGTGTGCACGTGTGTGTGCGTGTGCGTGCGTGTGTGTGTGCGTGCGTGTGTGTGTGTACGTGTGTGTGTGTGTACGTGTGTGTGTGTGTGTGTGTGTGAGGCGAAAAGCGTTTCTACCCTTCTGAAATTGGATCAGTTCGTCTCCGCCTGGTTTTTTAATGGTGCTCCCCCTGCCACGCAGGGTGGACGAAGCACACCGTCCCGATGACAAATTCTTCGCCTTCCCCTTCTCAGCGTCGGTAAAGCGCCATCAATATCTTCAATGTGACATTGGTCTTTATTGCTCAAGCCGTGTCTCTGAAAGCCATAAAATGAAGTCAATCTCACTTGAGTGTCCCCCCGCCCCACCCCTTTGCAGCACATACATGTTGCATAATATACGGATGGGACGTGCCTGCCTGGGACCGTTAGCCCGGGGTAAACGCGTTGACATATATATCTACTCTTTTCCTGGCACGAGTAAAAAACATGCAGAGGTGCTTCTACATTCGGGGTTGCTGTTTTGCTTTTCTCACCTCAGGTAGGACAGGTAGGAGAGGCAGGGGGACAGATAGGAGAGGCAGGGGGACAGATAGGAGAGGCAGGGGGACAGATAGGAGAGGCAGGGACACAGGGGGACAGATAGCAGAGGCAGGGACACAGGGGGACAGATAGGAGAGGCAGGGACACAGGGGGACAGATAGCAGAGGCAGGGGGACAGATAGGAGAGGCAGGGACACAGGGGGACAGATAGGAGAGGCAGGGGGACAGATAGCAGAGGCAGGGGGACAGATAGCAGAGGCAGGGGGACAGATAGGAGAGGCAGGGACACAGGGGGACAGATAGCAGAGGCAGGGACACAGGGGGACAGATAGGAGAGGCAGGGACACAGGGGGACAGATAGCAGAGGCAGGGACACAGGGGGACAGATAGGAGAGGCAGGGGGACAGATAGCAGAGGCAGGGGGACAGATAGCAGAGGCAGGGGGACAGAGCCAAATGAAAGCCGCAGCTTCCTTCACTGGGCAAGGTTCAGTCATTTGGAGCACAAGTAACACCTCACGCATATATGACGAAAGAGAGAGAAAGAGAGGGAGAGAGAGAGAAAGAGAGAGAAAGAGAGAAAGAGAGAGACAGAGAGAGAAAGAGAGAGACAGCTTTGGGTAGGCACAAGCAATGTCTCACATGTCCATAATGAGGCAGAAAGAGAGAGAGAGAAAGAAAGAAAGAAAGAAAGAAAGAAAGAAAGAAAGAAAGAAAGAAAGAAAGAAAGAAAAAGAAAAGAGAGAGAGACAAAGAGAGAGATGGCTTTAGTGGCTTCGGTGCACAGGGAGTTCTGGTAGGGCACGGTTGCCGAGTAACGAATGGCTCGGATTCACAGCGGGAATACCCTTGGCGAGGTCCAGCTCAGGGAAGCTGGCGAACTGGCACGTGTGCCTGGCAAACATCTGGAAGCATCTGACGGCCAACATCAAAGCCAAGACGATAAAACAGCTGTACCCTACAGGGATCGTTATTGTAGACAAATACACCTTTGGCACAAGGCGAATGCCACCAGCAATGAGCACACACGCTTTGCTGAATCTGGTGTGTGTGTGTGTGTGTGTGTGTGCGTACACCAGAATAATAAAAATATCTTTCGTTAAATAATAAGTGATGTGAAAAAATGTCATTAGACCAAGTAGTCCTGTGTGTGCATGTTCATCTGTGACAAGCTGACAGTTACATATTGTTGTCTCTCAGATGAAAGAGCTACAATAGTCATTCAGCATGGGGAAGATTTATTTGGTCTCTGATCGCTATAAAAATGAGCACTCACTCTCAGAACACAAAGACATATTTGCATAGTTTGAAACAGCAAGCCATGCTCATTTTACCCAAATATTTACATGCATAGAACACAGAGATACAGAGATACAGAGACAGTCAAACAGACAGCAGGCACGCAAGAGGCACTGCAGGTCCCTGACATAGAGAGAGAGAGAGAGAGAGAGAGAGAGAGAAAGAGAGAGAGAGAAAGAGAGAGAGAGGAGAAGAAGAAGAAGAAGAAAGAGAGCCCTTAGTTTCAATGCCATGCTCAAGCAATAAAGGGAGCACTAGGAGCCAAATTAGCCTTCGATTGACGCAATACTGGTGCAATATCGATCACGTCTATCATAAAACGGCAGAGTCGTGATGCTCTGGCAGTTGTGGGGTTAGCTCCCCGCACCCGCACCACCGTCCCCACCCCCACCACCCCCGGTGGATCTATGAACACCAGCTGCCATGACAGACGAGGGCTTTTCAACATCCAGTCACGGCACCCTGCTCAGCTTACAGAAAGGAAGCGATCGCTTAGCCTCTCCAAAGAACAACGCCGTACGCTCAGCACAAGAATCAGATCACTTCAGCACAATTTCAAATCCTCCATTTTTCCCTGTTGGAGGAACCCTTCCTAATGGTTCACAACCCCAGTGATAGTCTATTCAGCCATGTACAGCATCTCAGCTGTGTACTCCAAGGGCTTCTGTGCTTAATCGTTCTATATTTAGGCACCCCACACACACAGTACATGGCCACAATTATGTCTCCTCTTGCCCCAGTGTCTCTGGCTGCAGCTCCTACTTAGAGCTCCGCGTGCCCCAGTGTCTCCGGCTGCAGCTCCTACTTAGGGCTCCGCGTGCCCCAGTGTCTCCGGCTGCAGCTCCTACTTAGGGCTCCGCGTGCACCAGTGTCTCCGGCTGTAGCTCCTACTTAGAGCTCCGCGTGCCCCAGTGTCTCCGGCTGCAGCTCCTACTTAGGGCTCCATTTCTCCAGGCAGTCTAATTAGGCCTCCTATTTTAGGCTCCTCCGTTCTATATTCCACCTGCCTTTGTGGGCCTCACCTGGGGGCTATCCATCATATGGTTCCCAGCGCTCCACACGGCGTACCCTCAGGGGCCCCGCATGCTAGCTGGGCTATTTTAAGCTCAGTAGGTAAAACGCAGGACACGTACGCCCAAAATACACGCGGGCGGAACGGAGCCTACCGCTTCCTCTCCGCTTGCCCTGCTCTGAGTGGGCGTGAAGTTTGTGGCCGTGACTGGGCGTGAAGTTTAAAAGGCTGAAGAAGCCTGAATGGGAATGATTATTTTGTTTGTGGCATGGTAATATAATGTTAATCCATGGCACTGTACTAAATTTGATGTACATCCATTTTTAAATGTGTATCTCACCACCTGCCGCCTTTCAACTGAAAAGAATGGAACGTCATTTGAAACAATGTCATTGGTTACCGCTTGGCAAACACAGCTCTTCATTTGCATAAAGTTTAGCAGTGCTTAACTTTTACCGCCCGCCTCCCTGATATCCGTCACCACCCACCGCCTTCCAACTGAAAAGAACGGAGCGGCCCGCTTCGCCCGCTGGCATGTGTTTTGGACGTCAGTCCCTCCACTGCGGGGTTCCCGTTCCTTTTACACATCGGTTGCCTACATCCGGGGAATTAGCTTGGCAGGTGAAGCAGTAGTTTGGTTCCAAAATGAGGGACGGCCATGCAGGTCAGGACTGAGCGCTTTATCATCCGCATGAGCGCTTCAGGTCAGGACTGAGCGCTTTATCATCCGCATGAGCGCTGCAGGTCAGGACTGAGCGCTTCATCATCCGCATGAGCGCTTCAGGTCAGGACTGAGCGCTTTATCATCCGCATGAGCGCTGCAGGTCAGGACTGAGCGCTTTATCATCCGCATGAGCGCTTCAGGTCAGGACTGAGCGCTTTATCATCCGCATGAGCGCTTCAGGTCAGGACTGAGCGCTTTATCATCCGCATGAGCGCTTCAGGTCAGGACTGAGCGCTTCATCATCCGCATGAGCGCTTCAGGTCAGGACTGAGCGCTTCATCATCCGCATGAGCGCTTCAGGTCAGGACTGAGCGCTTCATCATCCGCATGAGCGCTGCAGGTCAGGACTGAGCGCTTTATCATCCGCATGAGCGCTGCAGGTCAGGACTGAGCGCTTTATCATCCGCATGAGCGCTGCAGGTCAGGACTGAGCGCTTTATCATCCGCATGAGCGCTTCAGGTCAGGACTGAGCGCTTTATCATCCGCATGAGCG
>CM050217.1:605000-645000 GCA_027475355.1 Coilia nasus | reverse complement strand
GTGTGGCCCCTGCTTCATCTGGAAACATGCAAAAAAAAAGAAAAAAGGGAAAGAAAAAGAAGGAGAGAGGCGCTGAAGCAAGTGGTAGAGAGGGAGACGATAGAAGAGAAAGGGACACAGGAACAGAGGAGTGCAAGAAAACAGTGACAGAGAGAGAGAGAGAGAGAGAAAGAGAGAGAACGAGAGAGATGGAAATGGGACTAGGGGGCCACTGTCACACCAAACTGTGCAGCAAAAAGCAATTTATCTGTCCAATAAATATGTATCGTAGGCAATATGTGTGCTAGGATACAGTCATCAGTTTCCAGACTATATGGAAATAAGATTGCGACCTCATTGAGATGAAGTTAAATCTAGCGTGATGAGCCGATGCACCAGCCGTTTCCATGGCACACAGACATTGTTCCCAAGCCAGGCAGCAGGGAAAGGTCAGTTTCCCAAACAGCCAAGAGTCCAGGGACCAGCCAAATGGAAATCCATGACAATCGCAATTTCGGCATTTACCTATTTCCAGGTAAGCCATGTGATACGGAATGCTGGGAATCAATTTCATGGATGTAGATAGTTTCCCTGTGGCAACGGATTACCAGAGAAGCGAATTCTCATTTTGGTCCATTTGGTCTCTCCAGTGCTTGTGGTTCCACTGCTAATGAGAAAACTCTTAAGGAAAATCCAAAGACCTACTGCAGGTTTTAAAAGCCCATGTAATGTGGTGGCAGGGATAAAAACACCAGCCTTGCCCTTTCTCTTTTGATGTGCCAGAACATTTCCTGCCATAATGACCCTGCCTGGCCTCCTCCACCTCCTCACCAACTGGTTCTCCTGTTTGCTCAGCAGGTGAGTGGTTGCTCAGGTGTTTGCTGAGCAGGTGAGTGGTTGCTCAGGTGTTTGCTGCAGCAGGTGAGTGGTTTCTCAGGTGTTGCTGCCTACACCCTGATTGGCAACCTTAAAAGAGCTCTGATTTCCTCTCTGGTGAGCCTTTTTTCCTTTCTGCTTTGACACCCCCACACATTGCCTTGCGCAGCGTTTAGTTGTTTTCCTCTAACCATACTGACATTACGTTTGTCCTCCATTCCTTATTTAATGTAAACAGCATTTCCTCATTTAATGTTTGCGTGTGGCTTCCCCCTTATGTTGCTCTGCCTTGAGGCAGGCTGGCGTCGCGCTGCCATTTCAGCACTGACGGAGCTGAGGGCAATATCCCACAAGCTAAACCGCCACAAAAATGACTTAGCACCAGGGGCTCTGGGGCACTGAGGTGGTTAGTGGAAGCAAATACTCTTCCAGTCATCAGTTCTTCCACAGCTATGCTGAGGTCCTGAGGTTAAATGCTGCATTACAGGGTCATATATTGATCACCACAGAAGAAGACAGCACCCTAGGTACACGTTAAAGATGAAAGGTATAAAAAACACAACGAAACTAAAACAGCAGCCACTACAGTCTAATACTTATGTAGGAGAATGCTAAAAAATATATTCTCACATTGCTGTACTGTATGTGATATGAGGCCCACGTCAACATCAAGTGCAGGTGGGAATAGGTAAAAGAATGGCATTGATAGAGCAGACTGTAATCAAGCCATGTGTGCTTTGCCATCTGAGGCAAATAAGGAGATGTTCTGGCTTTGGGTTTTGATGAGTGGGGGCTGTGGTGAGACAAGGTAAGCATGCAGGTTGGCACCTCACTGCCCACACACAGTGTAAGCTTCCTCTCCACTTCTCAGTATGCTAGCCCACTCAATCTAAATTAAACCCTGCATCACTCGCACGAGGTAGAGACACGCGCCACTGGAAGTGTGATTTTGTGTTGCACAAGCCCCACAAGTTAATACTGTTTTTTCCCCTTTTATGTATTTAAATTAATTAATTATTCATGAAATGAAAGTGGAAAAAAAACTCCAATGGTGAAAAAAATAATGAGTTAAATTCAGTGACCCAGTAAAGTGCTGGTCCCCATTAATAATAAGCTGCTCCTCTGACTCCTGGTTTAAGCTTATCTGATTAAGGACTGGAGCCTAACCTTCAACCCCACACGTCTTTCCCCTCTCTTGCTCTCTGCCTCTCTCTCTCTCTCTCTCTCTCTCTCCCTCTCTCTCCCTCTGTGTGTGTGTGAAGAAGAGATTTGCCACCAGTGGTCTCGCCACTTCACTACTCATTACTGCTGGTCCGAACAGCTATTAGGCGATGAGGACAATGCAAGCCTAAATGAACACATTCAGCTACTGGCTGCAGCCATTACTCTCCGCTGTCAAGCATGCTTAAGTACTCATTATGGCCAGAACAGGGGCTTTTCTTTTTTCCCCATTTAAGCAATGTTCTGGTCAGTTTTAGGATTTGCAAGTCTAATGAAGCAACTGTGACTGGCCCTACGATTTAATAATGCTGCTAACCACGAATATCTGCACAGACTCTTCATGTGGACTGTGTGGAGCGCAGTGGGGCTCTTTTGGAAGCTCCTCTCAGTGGCTTACATGCAAACACTAAAGCAGCTACAACACTAGGTGTGTGGACACAGATGCAGGCCATAAAGTGTGTGTGCCCTCGGCCAGTGGGCTGGGCCAGGCAGCAGTGTGTTTGCCACTTCGGCGCGCTCCACAGCTCAAGCCCATCCATTTGCGGTATTTTGCTTGACGCAAAAAAGAAAAACATTTTATGCACTCTATTTTTGCTAAGCACATACCCGCGGGGTATGTATTTGAATCTCCGTGTAAACACCATTAGCCAACACCAGGCAGTCCCACACAGACATATATATGGCACTAATTACACGCTTTGTGGCTTTTGTTGTTCAAGAGCTGACATATCTGGGCCACAGTATGGCAGCAGAGATGCCCTTAAACTGGCATACCTACACACATCCTTAATGGAGGACTGATGTGTCATTTTGAACTTCAAATAACAACAATGGGTCGGTAATCAGGAATTGTTTTATGTCCTCTAAAGGTTCATCTAAGGTCCCCAAGTCCACCCCTTCACCTCAGCTTTCTAAAACTGTCTCTGAAGTAGCAGTTCAAATGTTGACCACAGAGTCAAGTCCTAGTCAAGAAAGAAAGAAAGAAAGAAAGAAAAAAAAGAAAGAAAGAGAGAGACAGACAGACAGACAGACAGACAGACAGACAGACAGACACACTATATGAAATAATGATGGCAGAAGTAGCTTTTCTAACAGCCGTAGCTTAATTTCTCCACATTTTACTTACAAAAGTAAAAGTAAGAACCATGAACTGTGCATATTCTAAACAAATGTTGGGCCAATTTTAGATAAAAGGCTCTGTATACTTTGGTAATTTAGTAGTAACCTCAGGTCTCCTAAATGGGTAATTGTCCCAGCACAATTGCTGAAAGAGGGAAAAAAATGATAGTGGATGTAAATGGACTGATTTCACCCATTAAAAAGCCAATGATCATTTACTTTTTGTGTGATTAGAGATAATTAGGTTTTTAACAGTTGGGAAAATATTTAAAGATTCAAATAGCCGAGCTCTAATAGAGAAATAAACTACGAGAAAGGCATGGTTCCTTAACTTTTACCCTACCTACAGATGGCTAGCTTCCCTGCCTACAGATGGCTAGCTTGCCCTGCCTATAACAGCCACAGTGGGGAAGACGGATGAATACGAAGGTCAGCAAACATGCACAGTAAAATACAGAACTGCATTATGGCAGCGTCCTATTCGCTATTAGTTTCACATGTTTCCCTCTGCATCAAGTCCCCACACTCGTGCAACACTGCGCAGCCCTAACGCATGATGCTAAAAGTCTCCACATTTAGGGGAAGACCACAACAATCAGACCAATACATTTACACACACACACACTTACACATTTACAACAATCAGACCAACACATTTACACACACACTTACACATTTACAACAATCAGACCAACACATTTACACACACACTTACACATTTACAACAATCAGACCAACGCATTTACACACACACTTACACATTTACAACAATCAGACCAACACATTTACATACACACACACTTACACATTTACAACAATCAGACCAACGCATTTACACACACACTTACACATTTACAACAATCAGACCAACAACCACATTCACCTCCTGTCTGGCTCCGTCTGGCGTCACAGTCACTGCATTCGCATGACCTCCTCTAGCATGCAGGTCAATGCTACATCTTGTGGCATGTCAGATTATTTGATGCTGATGTGCATGATCGATGAACCGCATGCATGCAGGTTACGCATGGCAGCCATGTTGAACAAGCGTACGCATTGTTAAAAGACAGCATATTCCAGCCCTAATTAAAAGCACAAATGCATTTTCATTTTTTTTCCCTTTACACTTGGAACAAGTATAAATGCATAGGTGGTTTGAGAGCACTTAGTTCAAGTAAGTGGATTACTTAGGTGAACTCATTATTCAATTAGTGTAGGCCCTTGGACATTTTCTACATGAGATTAATTGGCCTGATTTCTTGGTGAGTAATAATTACAAGCAAAAGCTCATGGTTATGATCCCTGAAAGCTTCTCTTGTCATGTTTGACACCGTAAAGAAAAGATCCATTCACACTTTTTAAAGGTTGATGGAATATTAATTGTTCCACAACCACTTAGAACCAGTGGGTGAGAGACATAGTGGCATAATGCTGTGATTATTCACTGGTTTCTCAACTTATTAGTAATTCTGTACTACACAGACACTGTAGTCGCGTCTTTGTGGATACAAGAGCGCACAGAGGGTTGCCAGTGGCGCAAGATACCTTAAATATACCATCGCTGCTTGCTTCCCTGAAAGCACCTTAAATATACCATCACTGCTTGCTTCCCTGAAAGCACCTTAAATATACCATCGCTGCTTGCTTCCCTGGAAGCACCTTAAATATACCATCGCTGCTTGCTTCCCTGGAAGCACCTTAAATATACCATCGCTGCTTGCTTCCCTGAAAGCACCTTAAATATACCATCGCTGCTTGCGTCCTGGAAGCACCTTAAATATACCATCGCTGCTTGCTTCCCTGGAAGCACCTTAAATATACCATCGCTGCTTGCTTCCCTGAAAGCACCTTAAATATACCATCGCTGCTTGCGTCCCTGAAAGCACCTTAAATATACCATCGCTGCTTGCGTCCCTGGAAGCACCTTAAATATACCATCGCTGCTTGCTTCCCTGAAAGCACCTTAAATATACCATCGCTGCTTGCTTCCCTGAAAGCACCTTAAATATACCATCGCTGCTTGCGTCCCTGAAAGCACCTTAAATATACCATCACTGCTTGCTTCCCTGAAAGCACCTTAAATATACCATCGCTGCTTGCTTCCCTGGAAGCACCTTAAATATACCATCGCTGCTTGCTTCCCTGAAAGCACCTTAAATATACCATCGCTGCTTGCGTCCTGGAAGCACCTTAAATATACCATCGCTGCTTGCTTCCCTGGAAGCACCTTAAATATACCATCGCTGCTTGCTTCCCTGAAAGCACCTTAAATATACCATCGCTGCTTGCGTCCCTGAAAGCACCTTAAATATACCATCGCTGCTTGCGTCCCTGGAAGCACCTTAAATATACCATCACTGCTTGCTTCCCTGAAAGCACCTTAAATATACCATCGCTGCTTGCTTCCCTGAAAGCACCTTAAATATACCATCGCTGCTTGCTTCCCTGGAAGCACCTTAAATATACCATCACTGCTTGCTTCCCTGAAAGCACCTTAAATATACCATCACTGCTTGCTTCCCTGAAAGCACCTTAAATATACCATCGCTGCTTGCGTCCCTGGAAGCACCTTAAATATACCATCGCTGCTTGCGTCCCTGGAAGCACCTTAAATATACCATCGCTGCTTCCTTCCCTGGAAGCACCTTAAATATACCATCGCTGCTTGCGTCCTGGAAGCACCTTAAATATACCATCGCTGCTTGCGTCCCTGGAAGCAGACCTATTTGTTTGTTTGTTTGTTTGTTTGTTTTTTCTATCGCCTTCAGTGTCCTGTAACCTTATCTGAGTGCAATGGAGGGGAAAAGTATTAGAGCTTTTTGTTTTCAGCAATATGATGTTCCTGGAAACAAGCAACTGTCAGGCTTGGGTGCCTTTGTCATTTTCAGAACAACATTATCTGATCAAGAAAGACATGGCATCGACCAGAAAGTTGCCTCAGCTGCCACGATAGAGGAAATAAAAAACAGTCTGGATGTGGCAGATGAGAATGAGGGAAAAAACTGACTTGGTTCGTTCACCAGATGCTGTCGATGCCTCACCAGATGCTGTCGTCATATTTTAAATAACTGTAGGGCTGAAATGAACGTTTGCAGTTCACAATTTTTTGGGTTCTGAGTTCGCCGTAATAGAGGCTTATCCGTGTTGTGTTCAGATACAAAATAAATGTGTGTGAGTCCTCAACTGTGTTTCGAACTAAGGTACCCTTTTTATTTATTTTTTCTTCTCCCCTCTTCCCAGTACCCTCCAAACGTAGCACAGCTCCCCCTACAGGGCAAAGACAATAACTGTTTAGCGATACACCACAATCTTTGGCTGGGCTGACAGAGTAGAGGAGCAAACAACTAGAGGACACCTCACCAGTGGGGGAGACAAAGCGCTACGGTCAACCTCTTCCCATGTGTAGACATTATCCAAATGTCAGAGGATATCCAAAGGGTGTTGCAGACTAGCCAGAAATGTGGTGGTAATCCCCTTGCATTGCATTGGATTTGAGGTGGGGGTGGGGAGCATCTCTACAGCCTCGC
Organism: Coilia nasus; assembly: GCA_027475355.1. Classification (NCBI taxonomy): domain Eukaryota; kingdom Metazoa; phylum Chordata; class Actinopteri; order Clupeiformes; family Engraulidae; genus Coilia; species Coilia nasus. Next base: position 638,278 of record CM050217.1, on the reverse strand, counting down.
CAGAAAAACAGTAATAACATGAACTAATTTATCTTAAGTGTGTGTGGTAGTGTGTGATGGAGTGACCATCACTAGAGTTGTGGGTGTGCTCTGACTGCCATCTAAACGAGCCCGGCTCTTTGGCGTTGCAGTCAGAGCCCCTGTTTGGTACCCCGAAGACCCAGGTTCAAAGCCGGGTGGGGGGACTTCTCCTCCCCTTCGCTACATAGCGCAGCAAGAATTGGTTGCACTTTATAATTATTATGATTATAATTATTACTGACACACATCTGTCTGTATGTTGGTTGGCTATCTGTCTGTATGTCTGACTGTTTGTCTGTATGCTGTCTGCTATCCATCTCTCAGACTGCTGCCTTTCTGTCTGTCCATCATCTTCTCGGTCTGCTTTAACATTTGTAAATATATTTATGAATGATTTACTGGTGTGAAATAGTGCAAAAGCAGTGGTTACCAAATGAACAAAGTGTTAAGTAAGCAGTGACAAATGCATAATAAATGCTTATTAGAAAGTAATTATTATAAAGTGCTACCCAAGAATCAACTCCTAACAAATGTATCCAGTGCCATAACTATTGCCGCAGTCAAACCCACTGCAGTCTGAGAGATTAATCTCTAATGAAGACAGAGAGAGCTTTAGGCGATACCACAATTCCCAGAACCCTGCAACTTCCCTGAAACATGAAAACTTTCAGAGTTTAGCAAAACTGAAAATGGTGAGGTGAGATTGCGATAGTCAGGGTTCAAAGCTGATTCAGAGTTCTGCATGTTAGGGCTGGAGGGTGCTGCTGTACACTAGTGCATAAATATCAAATCTCTGGGCTTCTGCTGGCGTGAGATTTGAAGGGGCGCTGGATAGGGGGCATGTGTGGCAGTGCTGGGGAGAGAAGATCCAGTTATCCCCCGGGGGTGAACTTAAGAGACATCGGCCACATCCACCGACCCCCACCCCCACCCCCACCCCCATTGACCATAGCACTTATCAGACCTCTGCAGACATGGCCGGCATTTCTACTCTGAGCCGCTGCAAAAATCTCTTCGGACAACTGAGTCAAAACAATTTGCACAGCCAACTGAAGTTTTACTTGAGGTTCTATGGATGAGGACAGGCGTGTTTAATATTCATAGGGGGCCGGCCTGTCCGACACTGAGGCTTTTACCACAGTCTTTGCCCATGATTCACACTCTGATGGCTCTTAAAGCCAGCAATCAGGGCAGCACATGGAACGCTAAACTATGACATTGTCAGGGGCATTGTGCTTCGGTGTAGGGGGGCAGATGTTGAGCCTTTAGCAGCTGAGGAAATTGATATCTGTCTTTGGACTGCAGTTAGGTTAGCAGAAAAACATAAAGTTTTATTCCAAGGAACAGTGCTACAAAGCCATTTTGACATATCTATGATTCATCATTGTGCCATACATGCCAATTTGTCTACAAATCGTTACAAAATGGTTGAAAATGCTTAAAGGGGAGAGAAAGTATAAAATACAAAGCAAGGGTTTAAGCAGGAGAGGGTTTGTGAAAAAGGTTAGTGCTCACAATCACATTACAGTTTCAAAAACAAATCTTCCATCTTTAACACTTACACCCACACAAGCACACTGAGGGCAATGGCGCACCTACTAATTGTGACTAATTGTACTCCTAAGAAGAAAACTGCAACTAGACTTCAAGACTTTAAGACTATTGTCATTAAACAGTTGCCTGTACAATGAAATTAGACAGCAGGGCCACAAAGGCGCAAGGTAAAAGTTTCAAAGTGTCAAGCAAGGAATTACTGTAGAAACAAAGGAAAAAAGGAAGTATATACAAAAGCATAATAAAATATATCCGCAAGTGGCGATTACAGACCCTCGCACTTCTGGCCCCATAATCCATGGCATTCTGTCTGTGCTGTTCGCCTAAATCCTATTTGTGCTGTTTTTTTTTCACTTCACGTTGATTTTGTTTTTGTATTTCAACATTTTCATCACTGGAAGTGGGCATGGACAGGTGATTTTCATGCAAGAGGTTCCACTGAATATAAGGAAAGAGAGTTTTGGTTTTAAACTATAGTGTTCATCAAACACTAACCAAAATATGACGTTGTAAAATGACAGTGCCTCCTATGCATGAAATTTCAGGTATTTGGCATGCTTCCAGAGGTTCTCCTGCTGATTGCACATGACAGTGTTTGTGCAGTTCCCACCTTCTTGCTTCACAAAAGATAGGCAGCCATGGCAACAGTGCCAGGGGAGCAATGTTTGGGAACGGTACCATGCTCAGTGGTACCACCTTGGTGGCAACTTCAGTGGCAACTTTACCCTGAGCTGAGGCCCACTGCAGTGTTTAGCACAAGTCCCCTTGTAGAGCTCCAGCTTATTCGGAGTCAGACGAAGCCCTGCCACTGATGGGGGAACATCACAGAGTAGTTCTCTTTCATGGTGGCATCAAGTCAGAGTGATGATTTATTAATTGCCTACGACTTTCATTAAATCCTCCCCTGGCTGTGTTCTGTACCACCATGAAACAGCATCTCAGTGTCCCGGTGTCTGAGCAGGGTCTCCAAGTAGGACTAAAACTTTGATTGGCTTTGAAAAAAAAAAACACTGTCTTAATCTGAATGCAGGGAATGAGGCTTGTGTTTCTACACTAGCTAAAACAAACAGCACTGTGCCTTGGTGTATGGGTGTATAAAGTTGTAAGATTTAAAAGGGTATTAGATGGGAATTCAAGAGAATAAGTAACTATGGTAACAAACAGTAGTTAACATCTATCTTTTTGCATGAGGTATTCCATCTGAAAAGGACGCTGAGGATGTTTAATTACCCTAAGCCTACTTATTCTCTCTCTACATTCGTATCATGAAATGCACACAAAAGCAAAACTGTTTTTCAAAGTGGTTTTAAGTTATGTGATATTTTAACATGGTTCTACCAAACAAAATGAGGAAATAAACAAAGCAAATACTGCTATTTAGGGAGAGACATGGCAAATTTGTAACCTGAGCCCTGTGTTTGGGTCCACATTCTCACTTGGAACAGGAACAAACGATATTGATCCCGTATCGGGTTAGAACATTTATACCAGTGCCCACAGGCTATACGGCAGAAGGATAGGGGTAGAGAACATTTATACCAGTGCCCACAGGCTATACGGCAGAAGGATAGGGGTAGAGAACATTTATACCAGTGCCCACAGGCTATACGGCAGAAGGATAGGGGTAGAGAACAAAGTGGGTAGTGAGACACACATTCTTGTCACTGACTGAGTTTGCTATTGTTTTTCAGTGTGACTGGAGATAGGCAAAAGGGCCTGCAGAGACAGGCCTGTATACTGTATCTGTTTACCCTCTAAAAGTATAAACTTTATAAAATGATTGTTTTGTGCAAATGGTAGCTCAATTTCCTCTTGTTTTGGTGCTGTGCTGACTTGTCGATTCGCTGCGCGTTGTTAAGTTAGCAGAGTACAACTCTCGTATGCTAATGGACTTGTCAGGTCGGCGACTCCGGCCTACACGCTGAAATGGACTCCAAACCCCAGAATGCTTTTCTGTGGCCATTCATCACACTCTGGCATGTGCATACACCCCATCGCTGGCAGGTCGCAAGAGTCAACGAAATGGCTTCACAAAAATGTCCACGTCTGGTAAAATAGTGATCATTTGCACAAGGTAGTGGGATAGTTTTACGAGCGCTGACCAATGCAAAGCAATGCCTTTCCCATGGCAACAGCTCTTAGAAACCGCATCCATGGTGACCTCAGAGAAGTAAGGTCTGCACTCGATGTCATACAGTGACATGTTTTACAATGCAGCACAGCATAACCCCAGTGGCCATGAGAAACGAATTACAGTCCCAACACATGAGTCACGTGTGGCACGATCTACAGATTCAACATGAATCACATGTGGCATGATCTACAGATTCAACGCAAAGCCCCAGCATCTGGTCCTGTGCTTGCTGTAATGTATGCAGTAGTGCCATGTTGCTGAATGTTTCATCACAGTACACTGGATACAGAAGTTTCACGGTCACACATCACAGAATTACTTTTTTGTGCCATATTATGTCACAAGCATCGCATTCCTTAAAAGGCAATTTATCCCCCAACAATGGCTCAGAAGAAGTGCTTACTCTCTAGAAATGTCATGTGGTTGGGCGGGAGATGCATGAGTGATGGCCTATTACAAGTGCTTCGGCTGGAGGTGGCAGCAGAGCCCCCCTACCCACACACACACACACACAAGTGCTTGTTTGACAGACTCTTCTGGGCCACACCTTTGCATATAGCGCTTTGACTTGGAATTAACGTAAATTTTGCATGGCAAATGCTACATGCCTCACGCCCACACACACGTATATCCACATACCCAAACATGCACATGCACAGATGTCTCCAGCTTACCAGTGCTGCAATCAGAGCCAATAAACATAATTAGCATCCCTCTGACTAGCTCGCACAATAGCGCCTAATCACTTGCAATCCCCTACCAGCCATAACAGGCCATGCACAAGTAAAATAGGCATGCAGTATTAATGCAAAAGAGGAGATCTCCCTCTGCTTTGAAATATATGGTGGACGGGCATGTTAATAAACTGAGTTTCAATCTAATCTAAATGCGATTGTGAGTCTCCACTGGTAGCAAGGGGTAAAAAGCCATTAATGACTTTCGTGTAGTGTTTCATTTTTTCTCTCCTACCCCCCCACTAACAGAAGTGGCGCATACAGATGAATAAACAGATGTGGTCTGAACAGGAGAGGACGGCACGCACAACCCCGGGGGCCACGTGTGTTTTCTGCTCTCGCCTCTCAGAAGGAAACTCCTCAGGGGGGAGAGCCTCAAGCACCCCCCCCCCCCCCCCCCCCATCACTACCACCGCCCCCCACCACGACCACCACCCCCCTTGTCTCCCATCCGCCCTCGAACATTGTTTCGTCTCACGTAGAGCCTCCCTGGCGCCCGGAGAAAGTCAAGTTGATTTCAGCGGGGGGGGGGGGGGGGAGTGAAGCAGTGCAAGAGGAGGAAAAATAGAGGACGGGAAGAGGGAGGGAGGGAGGGAGGGGGGGAGGGAGGGGGAAAAAGAGAAAATGCCCTTTCAAAACAAACACTGGAGGCTTTGGAGTACCGTGTCATGAAAAAAGGGCTTTACAGGGTTTTCCTATAGGGATTACATATCAGCTAGCTCCTGCTTATCTATTTAGCTTCCCACTCCGCACAGTCTGGCTGTTCAAATCTGTATTTCTTCAGCTGATAAGTAGTGCTCACAGCCCAGTTTGATGGAAATACACCACTCTGTGGTCTGATAAATACACTTTGGAGTGGGAATTGAAGGAAGCAAACAGCAAACACATTGTGTGTGGAAAGGAAAATTGGAGAGGATAAAGGAGGAGAAGAGATGAAACGAGCTCGATAAAATATGAATATGTTTCTGGAGCTAGTGCCTTGGAAGCTATATATGTTGAGGAAAGCAAAAGGTAGAACAATTGTTGCAGAGAAAACAAGGAAATAAAAACAGCTCCCTCGTTGCAGAGAGATTTCAGGGCCCCCTCCTGTTTTATTTATAAAGATTTGATTGGTGGCTGGCAGCATTTGGGACTGCAACACCATTATTTGTTCTCTGTGTCAAAAAAATCACAAAGGCTCTCTGAGGTGTGTGTGTGTGTGTGTGTTTCACTGTGTGTTTCACTGTGCGTATGTGTGTATATACCCACACACACATATAAATATATATATAGAGTCAAAGTCAAAAGCCTCCAGTCACATGTCAACAAAAGTTAAGATGTACAAACACAAATACACACAAACACGCAGACACACAAAAGACAAAACACTCACACAAACACCTACCCAAACTCTGCATTCCTCTCTGTATTATCACCCACTTGTATTTAGTCTCTGGCGTGTCAACAGCACTGTCATCTCTTCATGTGGAAAGGCATTATGCTACAAATGATTTTCCCCGAAAGACTACAACTCCCACATTGCCAGCGCTGACCCCCCACCCCCCATTACACAGCTGCATAATGAACACCATCAGCCCTGTGACATTTTTACAACAGCCCCTCACAACTGTCACACAGAAAATTAAAGTTCACCCACAGCTGTCCTCTTCTTTTTCTCTTTTTCCCCGAGAGGTGTAAAAGCAAGAGCAGTGTGTGAACGCTCATGGTGAGTTTGCTTTTTAATTAGAGAGCGACATTTCCCTTTATTGGCTACACAGTACATCGCATCCTGGCAGGCCTATTACTTGCTGCCGCTGCCGCTGCCGCTGCTGGAGCAGTCGCAGATCCCGCCAGACTTGAAATATGTTGCTCCATTAAGGCTGCGTTTTGCCAGAGTGATGTCCACGAGGGCCAGGAGTCATTTCTCAAGCCTCCTTGTCCTGCTCATCGCCTGGACAACGCCACCCCACCCCCAGGCACCACCTCAACCACACACCCCTCTCTACACACATGCACACACACATACACACATACACACACACACACACTCACACAGACACACACAAACACACACACACACATACACACACACACACAATTTTTTTTATTATACATACATATTAACAGCATACTTCCATCTAAGAAATATTGCAAAAGTTTGTCCCTTCTTGACCCAGCCAGACGTTGAAAAACTTGTTCATGCATTTATTACAAGTAGATTAGACTACTGCCAAAAAAATCAATTGAAAAACTACAGCTTATTCAAAACTCGGCTGCAAGATTACTAACAACAACCGGATGGAGATGTAGCACATTACTCCTGTACTGGCTGAACTACACTGGCTACCTGTATCTTATAGAATTGACTTCAAAGTACTACTACTGGTATTTAAAGCTGTAAATGGCCTTGCCCCATGCTATATTACTGACGCATTATCCTCTTATACCCCTGCACGAGCCCTTAGATCCGCTGATGCCGGATTCCAGACGCACCATCCAAAAGGATCGGGGAATCGGCCTTCTTATACTACGCCCCAAAGAGATGGAATGCCCTACCACAGCACATCAGAGAAGCAGAATCCATCGACATCTTCAAGCGACAACTAAAGACCTACCTATTCAACCATGCCTATACCTAACTACGCAGACCAAAGTGCCTTCAGCCAGACTCCCCCACCCAGACCACTGAATTCACACAAATCAAACAAACAGGGAGTTTTTCCTCACCCCTGTTGCTCCCTGGGGACACTAACAAACGACTGCGCCTAAATGAACTTTCCTCGTCTAGTGCCTCTGGTCTGACTGCCGACCTATGTTCACATAAGAGCCCGCATTAACAGGGCATTGCATAGCTCTAACGCCACTGGAGTACAAAGATTGCTGACTAGGGCCTACAAGGACTGCCTACCTGTGTTCACGCAAGAGGCCGTTTGCTACTGTATTCATCTGCTCCGGCACCGCTGGACTGCAAGAAATGTTGTCCTGTAACAACCCTGCTAAACTGTAAAGCACTTTGAGCTGCATCTTGCATGTATGAACTGTGCTATACAAGTAAAGTTTATTATTAAAGTTTATTATTATACACACACACCCCAGCTGCACCCCTCTCTCCTCTTTGACCACTGCATCTCCACATCCTCAGGAGCCAATCATAAACAATTCCTCTGGAGCCAATCATAAACAATTCCTCTGGAGCCAATCATAAATGATTCCTCTGGAGCCAGTCATAAATGATTCCTCTGGAGCCAATCATGAACTATTCCTCTGGAGCCAATCATAAACAATTCCTCTGGAGCCAATCATAAACAATTCCTCTAGAGCCAATCATAAACAATTCCTCTGGAGCCAATCATAAACAATTCCTCTGGATCCAATCATAAACGATTCCTCTGGAGCCAATCATAAACGATTCCTCTGGAGCCAATCATAAATGATTCCTCTGGAGCCAATCATGAACGATTCCTCTGGAGCCAATCATAAATGATTCCTCTGGAGCCAATCATGAACGATTCCTCTGGAGCCAATCATGAACGATTCCTCAAGGTGACTGTGAGGTGGCTGAGTAAAGCAAGGCAAATGCCACAAGCAGTCAATAATTTATCCCCCATAGTCAAGTATTAATGTTTCAGATAAGCAAAAAAACTATGCTGAGCAGATGCTCTGATTGGCTGGTTGTGAGCATGCCTTGTGTGTGTTTCCAAGAGCAAAGTGCAGAGGCGGGTCAGGTGGATGTTGTTCCTGTTTACTGAATTTCTCCGGTGTGCAGGTGATAATGATCTTCAGTCCATCCACTAGCATGTGTTAATATTACACAGTAATCTTCAGTCCATCCACTAGCATGTGTTAATATTACACAGTAATCTTCAGTCCATCCACTAGCATGTGTTAATATTACACAGTAATCTTCAGTCCATCCACTAGCATGTGTTAATATTACACAGTAATCTTCAGTCCATCCACTAGCATGTGTTAATATTAAACAGTACTAAGGACAGGACTGCACAAAGAACGCCTTTCAAAAAATGTTAATTACAATGACACGAGGGTACACAGCTGCGTGCACACACATACGCTCTTGGCCACACAAACACACGCACAAACACACACACACACAGATGCATATATTCCACTCACTATTCAGTGTCTTTGTTTTGAGGGCCAAATTAACAGCCAACCAGGTACATGCAACCGTTCATGGAGGCTATTTTCTCTGTACATCGTACTCTCTGTCTGTCTGTCTGTCTGCCTGCCTCTCTCTGTCTCTTTCTCTGTCTCTCTCTCTGTCTATCTCTCGTCTCTGTTGTCCATGACAACCAATGAATATGAAATTACATGGACTAAAGACTGTGGTTGAGTCTTTGTGTTGACAGTCTCCCGGTGAATATCTCATTCACAGACAGGGCCAGAGAGAGAGCAAAAGAGAGGCTGAGTGACTCGTCCTAAACTCTGAAAGGTGCTACCGAGCACAGCTCTAACTTCGCTGTGAGGGATTTAAGGTGAACATTCAGGCTCAGGGTGGGCCTGGGAGAATGCTTATTAGTGCTGAATGGATCGCTCCTCTCAACTGGTTTCACCTGGACAAATCGATACTTTTTTCAATTCACTGTTTCCCATCGCAGCGAGGCCTAAGGTTGATATCTATATCTGAGTTGTGGTGCACAGCGAGGCCTAAGGTTGATATCTATATCTGAGTTGTGGTGCACCCTGATGAACAAATAAGGCAAAGAAGTGCAAAAAAGGTCCACTTGTAAACTTTTAAAACCACCTATTCTACCTTTTAAAACCACCTATTCTACTTATAAAACCACCTATTCTACCTTTTAAAACCACCTATTCTACTTATAAAACCACCTATTCTACCTTTTAAAACCACCTATTCTACCCTTTAAAACCACCTATTCTACTTATAAAACCACCTATTCTACCTTTTAAAACCACCTATTCTACTTATAAAACCACCTATTCTACCTTTTAAAACCACCTATTCTACTTTTAAAACTACCTATTCTACCTTTTAAAACCACCTATTCTACTTATAAAACCACCTATTCTACCTTTTAAAACCACCTATTCTACTTTTAAAACTACCTATTCTACCTTTTAAAACCACCTATTCTACCTTTTAAAACCACCTATTCTACTTTTAAAACCACCTATTCTACCTTTTAAAACCACCTATTCTACCTTTTAAAACTACCTATTTCACCTTTTAAAACCACCTATTCTACCTTTTAAAACCACCTATTCTACCTTTCCAAAACCACCTATTCTACCTTTTAAAACCACCTATTCTACCTTTTAAAACCACCTATTCTACCTTTTAAAACCACCTATTCTACTTATAAAACCACCTATTCTACCTTTTAAAACTACCTATTCTACCTTTTAAAACCACCTATTCTACCTTTTAAAGCTACCTTATGTAAGTGTTTGTGGTGGGCGCTTTGTGACCACTGTAAAAAGTGTTATTAAGGTCCAGAATCGTTGGAAGGTAGAGATTAAATTCACTCCTGGAACATATGCACTTCAATATTGTTAGGGCACACTCTTAATAATTGACAGGATGATATATTTTCCCTCCTTCCCTCAGGTCTACACGTTACGTTAACAAAAGATAGCAATGGCTTGCACTAGAGATTCACAAGCTATTACGTGCTACATTAGCCTAGCTGTCAGGCTGAAGTTACTACCCAGCTAACTAACATGGTGTGACCTGAATACCAGAGCAATAAAATTATACCATGGGTAGGGGAAGCTGGTTTGATCATTTCCTAGCGATAACATGTCTGTATGTATTTTAATACTGCCATGTATAAATTCAGTCTTGCTTAATACAGTTATTTAATAGACTGTTCCATATGATACTCTGTCATATCACGCCTTCTTTGTGGACAATTTAATACCACCATTCCAGTACTGATACTCAGAAAGGTGCATTTACAGAGACGTTTTACTGTCATTGCTGTACTTTTCCATCCTGCCACATCCACGCTAGGGGGTTGTTAGTGTAGGGTACAGGGTATATTTTATTTTAGGGGGTTGTTAGTGTAGGGTAGAGGGTATATTTTATTTTAGGGGGTTGTTAGTGTAGGGTAGAGGGTATATTTTATTTTAGGGGGTTGTTAGTGTAGGGTAGAGGGTATATTTTATTTTAGGGGGTTGTCAGTGTAGGGTACAGGGTATATTTTATTTTAGGGGGTTGTCAGTGTAGGGTACAGGGTATATTTTATTTTAGGGGGTTGTTAGTGTAGGGTACAGGGTATATTTTATTTTAGGGGGTTGTCAGTGTAGGGTAGAGGGTATATTTTATTTTAGGGGGTTGTCAGTGTAGGGTACAGGGTATATTTTATTTTAGGGGGTTGTCAGTGTAGGGTACAGGGTATATTTTATTTTAGGGGGTTGTCAGTGTAGGGTAGAGGGTATATTTTATTTTAGGGGGTTGTTAGTGTAGGGTACAGGGTATATTTTATTTTAGGGGGTTGTTAGTGTAGGGTACAGGGTATATTTTATTTTAGGGGGTTGTCAGTGTAGGGTACAGGGTATATTTTATTTTAAGGGGTTGTCAGTGTAGGGTACAGGGTATATTTTATTTTAGGGGGTTGTTAGTGTAGGGTACAGGGTATATTTTATTTTAGGGGGCTGTCAGTGTAGGGTACAGGGTATATTTTATTTTAAGGGGCTGTCAGTGTAGGGTACAGGGTATATTTTATTTTAGGGGGTTGTTAGTGTAGGGTACAGGGTATATTTTATTTTAGGGGGCTGTCAGTGTAGGGTACAGGGTATATTTTATTTTAGGGGGCTGTCAGTGTAGGGTACAGGGTATATTTTATTTTAGGGGGCTGTCAGTGTAGGCTGCATATCTTGTTTCATATACAGTCTGCCAAGAGACGCAGGCCTGTGAGTATGTAGGTACAAACATTGCCCATCACTGTTACTGAACCATACATGCATATGCCTGACAATAGCAAACATAAGTTGACAGTACCCTCCACTCACCCGCACACACTCTCACACACACACACACACACACACACACACACACACACACACACACACACACACACACACACACACACAAAGACACACACACACACACTTTCACAATCTTTGACTTTTGCACTTGTAGGCACTATGGACATTCGTGTCGCTGCAGAGCTAAGTGGCAGAGTTCGCTAATTCGAAATACCACAATATAAATGCAAAATCGTCATGAGCTGCATAAATGCCAAAAAATGAGAAAACGTTTTATTTGATGGTGTATTTCATCTACACGCAGTTAACAGACTCGGTGCATATTGATGTATACATCTGCCACGCACCATCGGACACTTCATTAACACAATAAAGGAGATCAACCTACCCAATAGACGCAAAAGGCGTTAGCAATGACTTAGTAGAGTGGGTGCTATTAAGATGAGTTATTTGTTTTTCAAAATGCAATCATAAACCAGTGCACTGCACCAAGGATCTGATTTTGCACATCCATTTTGAGAAGAAAAAAAGCATGTTAGATGTTCTGAGGTCAATACATTCAATTGCAGACTCCGTCCGTAGGTAACGGAATACAAGAAACGGAGGAGAGTTTGTGGTCAATAATGCCACAATGGTGTTAGGATTAATGGGGGTGGGGGTGGGGAGAGTTAGAATTCATGTGGGGGTGGGGATGAGGAGAGTTTGTGGTCAATAATGCCACAATGGTGTTAGAATTCACGGGGGTGGGGGTGGGGTTTGGTGTAATCGAAGACCCCACTTCCTGTGGTTGCCCACAGACTAATAAGCATGACCATGCCAGAAAACATGGCAACTCATCTTTTATGTATCAGACCTTCCACAGAAAGGAAGGAGGCTCTGGCGTTTGTGCAAACTGCTCTACTCTCCTATTCTGGGGGGGGGGGGCAAGGGGGGCCAGGATGGAGAAGATAAATAAGAGTCCTGGGGGGCTTCACCTGAAGCCGCCTAAGTGTCCAGGTGGCTCAGTGCAGTTTGCTCTCTGACACTGAGCGAAGAAGGGCATAAATAAATGATTGAATACAAAAAAGGCAGCGCTGCCCCGTGTTTGTGCCATCGATTCTGCCGTCATGTTTCCATCAGCAGTGCTCCATCCTTCCCGCAACTGGCCTCCGTCTGGCTCCCGCGCAGGACATCCATTTTGAATAATAAGGCCGACTGGGTGGGCGAGGGGGGTTGGTGTGTGTGGGGTGTGGTGTGTGTGTGGTGTGTGCGTAGCTCTGGTAAAGTCCTCTGTGTGTGTGGGGGTGTGGTGTTTGTGCCACAGCTGCACGCGTGCACACGGCCCCCTCGTTCCCTCGCTAATGACCTTGTTTATTTATCGCCACCACTCACAGATCTAGCGGGACACTTTCCTGCTCCACGAAGGTACCGGCCCACCTCACCTCTTCCTCTTCCTCCCCACACTCACATGTACACACACACAGGTACACACACACATCATGCCCCCCACCCCTTGCTTGCTTGGGGGCATGACAGAGATCCACAGTCCTAACTCAGTGGCATAAACGAGCTCATCCCAGCATGAGAGATGATCAGCCTGGCTGTGACTTAATTAGCTATTAATTTTCCATGTTCGCCGCTTTATTTATTTATATACTAACTGATCCCCTGGTACCAGCAACAAACAAAACGCGATAAACACATCAAAATGGTAAAGATGGCTACTGGGCTGAGGTACTGTGCTGACAAGAGAACAGCCTTCATTCCTCCTGTACACAGTACACATTATACATAAATATATATATACATACATATACAGTGTGATTCCTCGGTGTGAATGGTCTTATTGCTTGGTGGTCCTGCAGTCTGTGGACCTGGACGTGCAGGACATTGTTATTTCAGCACCAGGGACAGCGACCGCCAATGTTCCCCGGTCAGACCTCAGCAGGCCCCTGCCGGGAGATTGAGTGCGATTGGGCCTCAGTTTCTCCCGCGCATTACCGCCGGCAGGATGAACAGGAGCACGCAGAGCGCGGGAGACACCGGCCGAGGGAAGGGGGGATTACCGGGAAAGACAAGGCCACGGGTAACCGCCGCCGAAATTGAAGGGGAGCAAGAGAGCAGAAACAAGAGGCAGGTGGACTAGAGGAAGCAGGCTTGGCTGTCCAAACTAGCCCACCTCACCACCACCCAACCACCCCTCCCCCCAGCCCAAGAGGCAGGTGGACTAGAGGAAGCAGGCTTGGCTGTCCAAACTAGCCCAGCTCACCTCCCCCCAACCACCCTTCCCCCCAGCCCAAGATGGCCAGAGAATGTGGACTGGCAGTAAACAAGGAGAGGGAAGGAGTGGAAAGTCTGTAAATTCATTCGTTTTGGCACAGTCTTTAACTGATCTGATTAATGGGACATCCTTCCACCCATCCATCAGCTCAGTTTATTTAGCTAGTGGTGGCAAGGGCTTTTCTTTCACCGTGACAATCTGCAAAACCTACCTCTTGAATCGTTTCTTAAAGGCGTAAATGGATGGAGGGTTTCCATGGGAGACAGAGACTTGCAGCACAATGAACACAGCGAGTGGAAACGCCACACTGGCACATTTGAATTGATTCCAACTGCTCCTCGCCACAATTAGCAGTAAATTACCTAATTAAGTTCTCTTGTTTACACAGCCATTGGTGAGGTGGCACTAGCAGGGCTGATGTGTCTATGCACATGCACACATGGTCAGGTGGTATGGAAGAAATGGATTCCACACTCGTGAGCACTCCCGCCCACACGCTCAGTAGCACAACAACAACAACGCACCCAGTGTGTGCAGTCTGCTTGCGTCAGTGGCACGGCACCGTATGCAGTAAGTGCAATCCATCACCGCTGCAAAAGCATGTGAAGTGTTGCATCCGCTCTGTTGCTGGGCCAGGGCCTTTAACAAAAGCACACACCCGTTAAAGTAGCCAGCCTTTCCCCCCTGCCTTTATTCCTCCTGCCCTGTAATTGGGCTTCTCAGGAACGTAATAGAATGACTGATAGAGAGCGCAGCCTGGATTGTAGCATGTCAATATTTAAATTAGCACCACAATTGGAAATGGTCTTCTCAAGGTCTGCGAAACATCTATTTTCATTACATTGGCTTAGCATAAATCAATCAACGTCTTGGGCGGCCGCAGAGCTAGCGAGCTGTTCATTATTAGCAGAGACGGGCATGAAGTAAAATGTGCCTATTCAGCTCCAGTAGGGAACAGTGATGGAGGGACATATTTGTGAAATTACCTCAGAAATACGGTGAGCGTGCGTGAGCGTGCGTGAGCGTGCGTATGCGTCCGGGTGTGCTCTGCAGTGCTCGCTGGTGACAACAGGACACCACCCACTGCCAGGTGATAATGAATGAAACTTCTGTCCGGATCGTTTCAGTCAGCACGCACGCAAGTGAACATGACTGTCAGAGGGCATGTTAATGATGAGGTGTCATGCGGAGAGCTCGTCAAACTAGCATGGCCACAGGCACATACAGCGAGTGCCCTACTTCCTCCTTTCTCCATCCAACACCCACATCCCACCCAAGCCTGCCTCCATCCCCCTCTCCTTTCAGGAAGGACGTGACCATCCAACACCCACATCCCACCCAAGCCTGCCTCCATCCCCCTCTCCTTTCAGGAAGGACATGACCATCCAACACCCACATCCCACCCAAGCCTGCCTCCATCCCCCTCTCCTTTCAAGAAGGACGTGACCATCCAACACCCACATCCCACCCAAGCCTGCCTCCATCCCCCTCTCCTTTCAGGAAGGACGTGACCATCCAACACCCACATCCCACCCAAGCCTGCCTCCATCCCCCTCTCCTTTCAGCAAGCACGCGACAGGCCAATTATCTCCGTCAGTGTTCCGCCTCAATCAGAGAGGAACACCTACCTGCTACACAGGCGCTACAACAGCGGGCAAAGTGACCTCACCAAACCACCCCAACCCCCCCAGCCTTTCTTCCTGTCCACCCACCTTCCGCACATCACATGGGCATTCAAGATTAATCGCCCTAATGAGGAACAACAGGGGGGGCCTGCTGCTGCTGCTGTTGTAAGTAGGGGAGATCAAATGCTAGACAAGCCAGAGGGTTAAGTGTGTGCCTGACATAATGGAGGTTGCTGGAGAGGGTGGGGGGTGGGGGGTCAGAGTAAGTGGGTGGGGGCTGTGTGCCTGACATAATGGAGGTTGCTGGAGAGGGTGGGGGAGGTGTCGACTGAGTGGGTGGGGGGTGCAGGTCTGGTGGTGTCGGTCCGTAGAAGGAATCTGTTGAAAATCCCGTTTGAATCCATTTAAGGATGTCCATGGAAGAAAACAAGGAAGAAATTTTCAAGGACACAAGCGAGCACTGGGAGGCTGTGGGATCCCATTTGCCGTCTGAATAACAGGGAGGATACTGTCTGGCCTTCCTTAATATCTGCATGTGAAAGGCTGTTCATTTGCAAAAACCTGAATTTATATGCAGCCCTGCTCAAGGAGGGGGAACCGTAGTTGCCTTGGAAATGTGGAAGCGCTGCAAACATTTGAGCCAGATCAAGACGCATTCATATGCAAAGTCTGTGAGAGTTTAGTTCCTTTGACCTTCCAAAAATATGATAGCTCCATAATGCCTAAACAGATCCTAAACTTCACAGACGCTAAAAAGTTTCCCGGCTGGAGGGATATATCAGGCCATTTGCTGAATTTCATTTCTATTTAGTTTTTCTTGTTGCTGAATTGCATAACACCCGCTGCAAAAAAGATGTGTAGTCTAATTTGTATGATCTGCATCAAAATATAATCCTGTGAGAGCTTCGTCTAGCTGACAGGATCAGGCTCAGCTGTATTAAGCCAATGCTTGCGTTCATAATGGCTCAGCTGTATTAAGCCAATGCTTGTGTTCATAATGGCTCAGCTGTATTAAGCCAATGCTTGTGTTCATAATGGCTGACTGTTGAAGCCATCCGCTGGACTGTGAGCATTTTAATTGTGATTGATTAGCATTTATTGTGCCTTAGTGTCTCGCCACAACAAAGAAAGGAAGAAAGAAAGAAAGAAAGAAAGAAATGTGTTTTGTATTAAGTGTGCTACCCACGGTAGCCTTCCTCTATCCAAACTGCCTCTTCCTCCCCGGCTCAGGCTCCACGCCTCATTGGTTTGATAATCTGCCGAATGGAGAGGCAATGAGCCAATCAGGAAGTGTCTGAAGGGGACTCGTGACCTGGCAGAGACGAGCTATCACAAGCTAATTAGTGACGTAGAAGACTCCCCAGAGCCGTGTGGCAGGGGGCGTGTGGCATGGGGGGGGGTGTCACCGTGGCAAGAATGGGGGCATACCACAGTGCTCTTCTGGGACTAGCGTGGGACATGATGTGAAACAATGGTGTGTGTGTGTGTGCAAGTATGGTGGGAACGTGAGTGTGTGTGTGTGTGTGTGTGTGTGTGTGTGTGTGTGTGTGTGTGTGTGTGTGTGCATGTATGGTGCGAACGTGTGTGTGTGTGTGTGTGTGTGTGTGTGTGTGTGTGTGTGTGTGTGTGTGTGTGTGTGTGTGTGTGGATGCTGGGTGTATGGGTGTGGCTGGTGCCTGATATCTCCGCCTCGCTGTCTGCTGTTCTCTCTGCCCCCCCACCAGCGCTGCAGCACTCACTCACTCACTCAGCCGCTAAACAAAAGCAGTCCCTGGGCAACGCAGGCAAATTACCCCCCGGACGCCTGGCTGCCTGGCATGATTCTGCCGCTGCGCTCAGCCCCCACGCCTCATCTGCATAACCAATATAATATTCCCCCGCTCTCCACTTCCTCTCTCTCTGCCTCTCTTTCTCTCTCTCGCTCTCAGTCTGTCTCTCTCTTTTCTCTCTCTCTCTGCCTCTCTTTCTCTCTCTCGCTCTCAGTCGGTCTCTTTCTCTCTCTTTTCTTTTTCTCTGTTGGTCTGTCTCTCTCCCTCTTCTCTCTGTCTCTCTCTCTGTTTCTCTCTTTCTGTTTCTCTCTTGTTCTCCCTATTCCCCTTTGCTGGTGTTTGAAGGCTTCCCGCCCCAGTGCCCATGTAGCCAGGCCTGCGCGGCCCTTGTACCTTCACTCAATATTGTATTTAGCTACAACACAACACAACACAGAACACAACACAATACAATATTGTATTTAGCTACAACACAACACAACACAACACAGAACACAACACAATACAATATTGTATTTAGCTACAACACAACACAACACAACACAGAACACAACATAACACAGAACACAATACAACATAACACAGAACACAATACAATAGAAGGCAAAATGCAGTTTCTATGCCAACTGGTATGAGCTGTAAGGTTGCTACCTAATCAGAGCACACAACAAACTCTGCACTGTTTGAAATGTTTTGATGTACACGACAAGCTTGCAGACAATTTCTGTCTCTCTTACGTCGTATTTTGTCAAGACACTTGTCGCCTGGAGTATAATTTGGGTTTCACAGTGACATTTCGCAACACTTACTTGTATGTGTGTGTGTGTGTCTCTGTGTGTCTGTGTGTGTGTGAGAGAGAGAGAGACAGAGAGAGAAAGAATGTGTGCAAAATTGACATAGCAAAATGAACCAAAGAGACAAGGTGTTTAGACATACATTAAGAAAGTCACACGTTCCTCCATATGCTGTTTTAAAAGAGCCTCTCTCACTGTTCCATAGTCATGCACTGCTTCATCTGGCCTCTTTATACTCTTTCATGCCACTGTCGCTCAAATACACTTGCGACTGAAGGAGTGCGTGAGGGAGAGGGGAAGAGATGGAGGGATGAGAGAAGTGGAGGAGAGTGAGGGATGGAAGGGGAGATAAAGAGGGGGAGAGTTGAAGGGAGGGGAGGTGGAGAGGGGTAAAGAACTAGAGAACCTAGAAAAATCTCCACCTGTCCTCCACACACCATTATGCTGTGTGGCTTGTCAATTTAAATAAGGTCTGTGCCCCCCGATGCCACGTTGCAGTGGTGGGCACCGCGCAGAGGGCCTGCTAGCGGAATAAAAACAATGACTGGGTGCAGTGGCCATGTTGCTCCAGCCCCTAACACTTCAGCTTGACTTTGTATCCGTCACTTAAATGTCAGGAGATAAAGCTGGAATTTAATACCCAGCAGGCAGTCACTAAAGGTTAATTAACATTGAGGGAGAGAGAGAACCCTGTGGGGGGTTTATAATTAAATGGCCAGCTGAGTTTAGCAGTCGCATACACAGCGCAGCACAGCGCAGCACAGCGCCGCGCTGTTGACTCCAGCATTTCCAGTGTTGTTGAGTGGGGAGGGAGGGAAAAAGGCAGAGGCGGAAATAGCTCCTGCCGAGCCTGCTAAAGCGGATGGGGATTATGGTGTCACAACAGGTGGGGTATGAGAGGGGACTTGACTAAATAAAAAAAATATTCCTTAAAAGTCTGTTATATGCCGCTACAACAAATACTGCAGTGCTGTTTTTTTTATTGTTTCAATGGAACATAGGAGGGAGGTTTGCTTGAGGGGTCTTTTGGCCTGACAATAACATGCTCAGAGGCATGTCTCGCCTCATCTCATCTCAACCTGCAGCAGGATGTGATGTGCATCAATAAAACCCAAGTTATTATTATATAACTGTAAAAGTAAGTTATTATTATATAACTGCAAAAGTAAGTTATTATTATATAACAGTAAAAGAAATGCCTGCCATGCTGTTTTGGTCCCGCACTACTTCTTACAACTGCACTACTGTTACAACTGAAACCCTGGTTACAGCTAATAACAGCTAATAACAGACACTAATAATCAAACTTTGTTGAAATGTTCGATCTGATCTGATGTGCATCAACACCACCTAAAGTAGTCAAAGACAGGCTGGGAGAGGCCCCAAAGAGAGCACATAACTGTGGTAGTACTTCATAACAGGCACATAATAACAGGCGTATATAATATCATAACATATAATAACGGAGTGGACATTACCTAATGATCTTTGATAATTGGTGATAGCAATGCATATTCTAGTTATTGGGTAACACTTCATAATAATAGCCCACAATAGCAAAGTAATTATTAGCTAATTGTGTAGTCAGCGTAACTAGTCAGCGTCAACTCAAGATGTTTTTTACCCGTAGCTGACTAGGCTTGAACCTGTGAACAGGGACAACTTTGGATTGAGAGACGGACTTGCCAACAAGAGTGGCAAGCCTAAAAGACACATTGTTAAAAACTAACATTCATTCACAGGATTTACTGTTGCCAGTTCACTTCTGTGAACTACAGTGAGTGATGAACCTGAAATAAGGTTCTTTAAAGGCTGAAATATCCCCAAAGTCTGTGACTGGGTTTATACTACATTAATAACACTATAATGTACATGGTATAAAGTTGTACACGTAAGCAAGTTGGAGAATGTTATGTTCCTTATGTTCCACAAGGGAAGTATGGAATGATGTTTATTAGGGGGAAATTGTATGTCGTATGTGAAATATCCCCAAAGTCTGTGACTGGGTTTATAATACATTAATAACAGTATAATGTACATGGTATAAGGTTGTACACAAGTTGTACGATGTTTATTAGGGGGAAATTGTATGCTTGTATGCTTTAGGCTTTTTTACTGTTAGAAGTGATTTATATGGTCTATGGTATTTTCCAGTGGTGCTCCATACAATATGGACTGTGTCTACTTAAAGCGTTCCTTATGGCCCTAAACCTCAAAGCTCTCTAGTAGTCCCCATGCATGCATATGTGCCTGCAATAACACTAGTCCTGCTACTGTTGAATGTGTGTACTCTCACACTTTTCCTTTTCACTAGGCTCCTTCAAACTTTCCGGTTGTACACACACGCTATTTGACTAGGTGGGCACCAGGGGATTGCGTGTGAGAGTGGGTATGTTTGGCACTGTGTGTGTGTGTGTGTGTGTGTGTGTGTGTGTGTGTGTGTGTGTGTGTGCTGAGTCAGTGGGCACTGAGGTACAGCCTGTTTGCAGAGGGAAAATATAGGATATAGGCTTGGTGTGGTTGAGTGGGTGGTTATGGTGTGTGTGTGTGTGTGTGTGTGTGTGTGTGTGTGTGTGTGTGCAAGGCAAGAGAGCAGGTAAATGTAATAGCCATCATGTGGAGTGCTGTCTTGGGGGCATTTCTGTCTGGGGTGCTGTGAGGCTAAACTCCCCCCTGATGGACGTGAGGGACCGCATGGGAGACGGACTATCTGCTTGCTGCAGGAAGAGTCTCTCTTAAAGCAGCGCTCTGCAACACGGAGAGCTTCTTCCGGCTTTTTCTCAGTGGAGCGCCCCCTAGAGTGTCTCCGGGTAAATAGACACTCTTGTCAAAAATGGACTGTTTTCCCTTCCCCTCACCATGTGCATGTGTTTTAAACTCAGATGATCAGAGTACAAAAGTAGTCATGTCCACTGAGGTAGGTAAACTCAGAATTCCTTCAGAATTGAACCTGATCCTGCTTCTCGTGATATTCGAGACTTTGTGAGACTGAGGGTGCCGGGACACCCAGATTTTGCAAGTGTGGTATTCTATCAAACAGACAACAGGGGTGGACAAGAAAGTCTTTAGTCGCCTGACAATGACTCATTTAAGCATCTGTGAAGATGATTAATTAACTCAAAACAGTTGCATAGTGCAGCTTTAAGATTCAGTTGTGTAGGGTGGCACAGGTCCTTGCACTCTTCTGGGTGCTTGCTGTCATTGTCTATCTTTTCTTTTTTCTTCTTTTTTCTATTTCCATCTGTCTCTCTATCTATACCTCTGTCTATCTCTTTATCTTTGATTCTTTCCAGCTTTTTCTCTCACAATGCCTTCCCGCCTGCTCCCTACTGATAACTGTCTTATTGAGCGAGCTTAATGGTACTGCAGCTGAACACTGCCTCCACGCACAGCAGTGTGGTGAACATGCACACCGGGGCCGGCCTTGCCTACACTAGCCTACACTAGCCTACACTAGCCTAGCCGTGCTTCCTACTGTTAAACACTGCCTTCACACACAGCAGTGTGGTGAACATGCACACCGGGGCCGGCCTTGCCTACACTAGCCTGCACTAGCCTACACTAGCCTACACTAGCCTACACTAGCCTAGCTGAGCCCAGCTGTGCTCCTCATGCTGAACACTGCCTCCACATGAAGGAGTGTGGGGAACATGCACACCGGGACCGGCCTTGTCTACACTAGCCTAGCTGAGCCCAGCCGTGCTTCCTACTGCTGATAGGATTAGTCACAGTTACAACTGTCAGACAGAGCTAACAGGATCGCTCCACAAGGGGGCGGGGGCGGTTCGTGGTGTTGTGGAGGGAAGAAGGAGGAGGTCGGTGATGTCCGAAATTTTCCCATTACTCCAGCCATGTTTGTAGTCTAAGCTCTTTTCGCTTATCTTCCACCCTGGAGAGATGGAGAGATGGAGAGCCGTGAGCGAGGAGTGATGAGCATGGACCAAGTGAGGAGCATGGAGCGAGGAGTGAAGAGCATGGAGTGAGGAGGGAGGAGCGAGGAGTGAAGAGCATGGAGTGAGGAGGGAGGAGGGAGGAGTGAGGAGGGAGGAGCATGGAGTGAGGAGGGAGGAGTGAGGAGTGAGGAGGGAGGAGGGAGGAGGGAGGAGTGAGGAGTGAGGAGTGAGGAGGGAGGAGGGAGGAGTGAGGAGTGAGGAGTGAGGAGGGAGGAGGGAGGAGCATGGAGTGAGGAGTGAGGAGGGAGGAGGGAGGAGTGAGGAGTGAGGAGGGAGGAGTGAGGAGGGAGGAGTGAGGAGTGAGGAGGGAGGAGGGAGGAGGGAGGAGTGAGGAGTGAGGAGTGAGGAGGGAGGAGGGAGGAGCATGGAGTGAGGAGTGAGGAGGGAGGAGGGAGGAGTGAGGAGTGAGGAGGGAGGAGTGAGGAGGGAGGAGGGAGGAGTGAGGAGGGAGGAGGGAGGAGTGAGGAGGGAGGAGCATGGAGTGAGGAGGGAGGAGGGAGGAGTGAGGAGGGAGGAGGGAGGAGTGAGGAGGGAGGAGTGAGGAGCATGAAGTGAGGAGGGAGGAGGGAGGAGTGAGGAGTGAGGAGGGAGGAGGGAGGAGGGAGGAGTGAGGAGTGAGGAGTGAGGAGGGAGGAGTGAGGAGCATGGAGTGAGGAGGGAGGAGGGAGGAGTGAGGAGGGAGGAGGGAGGAGGGAGGAGGGAGGAGTGAGGAGTGAGGAGGGAGGAGGGAGGAGCATGGAGTGAGGAGTGAGGAGGGAGGAGGGAGGAGTGAGGAGTGAGGAGGGAGGAGTGAGGAGGGAGGAGTGAGGAGTGAGGAGGGAGGAGGGAGGAGTGAGGAGTGAGGAGTGAGGAGGGAGGAGGGAGGAGCATGGAGTGAGGAGTGAGGAGGGAGGAGGGAGGAGTGAGGAGTGAGGAGGGAGGAGTGAGGAGGGAGGAGGGAGGAGTGAGGAGGGAGGAGGGAGGAGTGAGGAGGGAGGAGCATGGAGTGAGGAGGGAGGAGGGAGGAGTGAGGAGGGAGGAGGGAGGAGTGAGGAGGGAGGAGTGAGGAGCATGAAGTGAGGAGGGAGGAGGGAGGAGTGAGGAGTGAGGAGGGAGGAGGGAGGAGGGAGGAGTGAGGAGTGAGGAGTGAGGAGGGAGGAGTGAGGAGCATGGAGTGAGGAGGGAGGAGGGAGGAGTGAGGAGGGAGGAGGGAGGAGGGAGGAGGGAGGAGTGAGGAGTGAGGAGGGAGGAGGGAGGAGCATGGAGTGAGGAGTGAGGAGGGAGGAGGGAGGAGGGAGGAGTGAGGAGGGAGGAGGGAGGAGTGAGGAGGGAGGAGTGAGGAGGGAGGAGCATGGAGTGAGGAGGGAGGAGGGAGGAGTGAGGAGGGAGGAGGGAGGAGTGAGGAGGGAGGAGTGAGGAGCATGAAGGGAGGAGGGAGGAGTGAGGAGTGAGGAGGGAGGAGGGAGGAGTGAGGAGGGAGGAGTGAGGAGTGAGGAGTGAGGAGGGAGGAGTGAGGAGCATGGAGTGAGGAGGGAGGAGGGAGGAGTGAGGAGGGAGGAGTGAGGAGGGAGGAGGGAGGAGTGAGGAGGGAGGAGGGAGGAGTGAGGAGTGAGGAGGGAGGAGCATGGAGTGAGGAGGGAGGAGGGAGGAGTGAGGAGGGAGGAGGGAGGAGTGAGGAGTGAGGAGGGAGGAGCATGGAGTGAGGAGGGAGGAGGGAGGAGTGAGGAGGGAGGAGGGAGGAGTGAGGAGTGAGGAGGGAGGAGTGAGGAGGGAGGAGTGAGGAGTGAGGAGGGAGGAGTGAGGAGTGAGGAGGGAGGAGTGAGGAGGGAGGAGGGAGGAGTGAGGAGTGAGGAGGGAGGAGTGAGGAGGGAGGAGGGAGGAGGGAGGAGGGAGGAGTGAGGAGTGAGGAGCATGGAGTGAGGAGCGAGGAGTCAGCGAGCGAATGCGGGGGTGGCGACACAGAATATGCACCCAGCTCGGCTTTATTTTGGGAAAAATTCACCTGCTCTGGAACACCCCCTCCCCCCTCCCTTTCTCACTCTCCTTCCGTCCCCTCATCTGTCCTTTCTTCTTTTGCTCAAGCTCACAGGCTCATTAGACAATGCGAGTCCGCGGTGCTTCACTCGCAGGTCTGAAAAGCCTTCTCTCATCACCATAGCAAAAAGAGACAAAAGGATGGAGGTTAATTGGATGCCATTTGAGTGAGTGTACAGGTAGCTACGGTAACAGTGGGATTCATTCCACCACCATTGGGCTGTGGCTCGAGGAGTAACACCTAATGAGATGCCGGGCCAATGTATGAAAAACAGCCAATGAACCGCACCGAGGGAGATCTTTAAATGAGTCCTCAAACAGAGCAATCCTCTGTGGTGCGGTCGGACTGCTGCCATTTTGTAACCAGCACCTGTGCTCCAGAGCCTCGTAGGGGAGCACTTCAAACAAAACACACACAGAAGGAAGACAGGGAAGAGAGGAGAGAGCTAGGTTATTTTCTTTTATTTATTGACTTATTTTTTGTGGTTTGGGCTCGGAGTAAGGGCGGCCTCGGTTCTGGCCCAGAGCTGCTGCCGGGCCTCCATGAGCAGGCCCAGTGAGAGGGTGAAGCTCATTCCTTCGCTTGACATGATCCACAGGCCGGCGGTCCGGCCCACACGGAGGCGGGTGTCAGCGCCGCTGCCTGCCCGCCTGCCTGCCTGCCTCTGCCAGGAGGCCTTTGGGTTGTCTGACCCAGATGTACTGGGTAATGATCTGCATATCCCGCCGAGAATGCATATGAGACATTAACACGGGCAATTCATCACGATGCTGCAGCCATTACCTCGCGTGCTGCATCTCCTCTGCTCAGGGTTCCACGGACGCCCCCGGCCCCCCATTAGGTATGCGCGCAGCGACTCCACGGGGGCTTTGGGAGATCAATAATGGCGCTATCTTTTCGCCTTCTATTTCCTGCTCTTTTATTCAGGTCTGCTCTCTCATTTTGCTGTGCATACATTTTGTTTTGGAGAGCTCTCTTTCTCTCTCTCTCTCTCTCTTTCTCTCTCTCGCTCTTTTTTTTTTTTGCCTACCATCTTCAGGCTGCAGAAAAATTCCCGGCTGCATTCTGGCACTGAGGTTCCTCACCTGGGACCGAGTTAAGGTAGAGCCCTGTTAAGGTAGAGCTCTGTTAAGGTAGAGCTCTGTTAAGGTAGAGCTCTGTTAAGGTAGATCTCTGTTAAGGTAGAGCTCTGTTAAGGTAGAGCTGTAATTCTGCTCTGATTGTGCATTCTGTCTGCCTTTCGGTACTCGTTCCTGTGATAGTCAGTGGCTCAGGGCTGCCTCCTCCTCACTGATAATCATGGCCGCGCCATTAGAGCGGATGAGAACCGAGTAGCTTTCCAGACCGAGAAAACCTCATTAGCGCTACCATGAGATGGACGCACCATCGATCGATGGCCCTCATCTCCAGCCACAGATATCTAAATCTCCCCCAGTTCCCGCCGGTACCAGGGGCCTGCAAGCTTGTCCAACACAAAATCTGCCAAAAACAGCCGAATAGCCCAATTTCTCCATCCTCAGTGCCCCCTTTTCCACCACTCAGGGTGGAAGGTCCGCCGTGTTTCCGGCGGACGCCTGACTGGCAGCTGGCCTGACTGTAGCCCATCCTAAATGTTTGTAAATACCCCTGGTCTGTGTTGGATCCCACCGGCTGCTTGAGTGCAGATACGGACTCATTAATGTGGAATAGATTGCCACTTGGGACAGGAGGAGATCAAACGAAGCTCTGAAAATCCCTGAGGCCCTTAGTTAAGCACAGAACAGCACATCCACCCATCGCGGGAGTGACGCCTTGCATTATCAGAGTCATTAAGGACACGCCACAGCAACAGGCTTACAAAGCAGGCATGTCTTTCAGGAGCAAAAAAATAAATAAAAAAGGAAGAAAGAAGAACATGAGTGCTGCTTTGTGGCAGACTGCAGCCCTCTTGTTTGTGCCAAAGGAAGGCAGGGAGATTGACATGCAAGGCAGGGGTCCATTGGGAGTGGAGGGGAGGGGAGCCAGAGAGAAAGAGGACAGAGATCACAGCAGCTGAATGCATTCCCTCTCTCAGCCAGGTAATCAGGGTTCAGACCCTGTCAGGGCTCTTGCCCTGGGTGATAATTGCAGCAATTGTGCGGTGCTGCACATTTTGTAGCACATTTTTGCCATCAATTTTCTGGGCTCAGCCGAAGCTGTGTGAGTCATATGAAACAGTGCCACCTATGGGCCGCAGGCTGCCACTAACCGGGATGATGGCAGCTCACTTGTAATATTTTTTTTGTTTGCAGATGCCGTTCTTTGGGACGTTCATTTCCTCGAGCTGCCTGCTCTCATACTCGACGCCTCAGCTCAGAGACCCCGCAGCATATGGGCTTTTGCTTCGCTTGCAGATGAATAACTTTTATTTGCTGTCGGATTCGTGCGAAAAGGCCAGCTTGGGAGAAGGGTATTCCTATTTTTTATTTATTTTGTTTAACAATGGTCACGGGTGCTTTTTGTCAGAGTGGGAAGCTGTGCTGGCAGCGGCGGCTGCTGTGCCTCGTGTCATCTTGCACTCTCATGAGGCTCCTGACACACGGCTGCCTCCTCAGTCACACTGCAACACTATGAGGTAGAGGGGGGGGGGGGGACGCAGAGGAGTGAGAGGACAAGAAAGGCAGGGTGTGAGGTAAGAAGGGGAAAAAAAGCAGAGGAGAGAAGAAGAGAGGAGAGGAGAGAAGAAGAGAGGAGAGGAGAGGAGAGAAGAAAAGAGGAGAGGAGAGAAGAGAAGAGAAGAGAAGAGAAGAGAAGAGGAGAGGAGAGGAGAGGAGAGGAGAGAGAGCCTTCTTAAGGGAGAGCCAATGATCACAGCCATGTATGCTCTCTGTGTCCAGCAGAATGCCAGGCAGGGTTGGCTCTTGCTGGCATAGGCAGTCATCACGTGTAGCTGTACGCGTGTACCCCAGATTCACATTCCCAATAGCCAAAAGTGTCCACTAGGACATGTGCCAAATAAAAAAATAGGCCAACACTGTCAGATATGTCAAGACAGCAAAACTATATCATGTTTCATTTTGCCTCTGGTGTTATAGCAAAGACAGATTCCCTACATGTTTGATCACATGACTAAGCATGACATCAAAAAGCTATAAAACACCTCATACTCTCAGCAGCGAAATCTCTACTGTATGTTCAGACCGAACACGGTAAAAGCAGCAGGAAATCATTATTTCTCTACGAAGAGAGAGCACTTCCTCAGCTACAACGTACAGTTACACTTCAACCCAGCTTTGTATATTAGCATAGTGCTAATGTAAGAGCAGATATCTCTCAGCCTGTTGCACCACCGAGCAACCATAACCAAGCAGTTGTTTGGTCTTGTATGGATAGCCTGCAAATGTCTACTTAGCAGGAAGGTGACTCGTAAATCACAGGTAATTCAGAGGTATTGTCAGGTGTTTATCTCCTGCTACCTTTTACAGAATATAAAGGGAAAAGGTCGGACGTTTATGCAGATACATGTATATAAACTAGAAGCATGATCTGCTGTCATAATTCATTTGTTATATTGAGCAGCTGCCAATGTACATCATGCTGCTTTCAAGCTGTCCTCTCCTCGACTGCCAGTTGCCATGTGGCTTTGCTCACCATTTGCATACAATCTCATCTATTTCGGCCGGTGGTATAATAACGACCATTTCTCTCTCGTCGCCCACTCTGATTGAAAATGAACGGTACCTCATGCCTTTGCTGCTCTCTCTTGCAGCTAATGTGACCACGGATTAGGGCTT
Source organism: Coilia nasus (assembly GCA_027475355.1). Lineage (NCBI taxonomy): Eukaryota > Metazoa > Chordata > Actinopteri > Clupeiformes > Engraulidae > Coilia > Coilia nasus. The sequence goes on along the minus strand of CM050217.1, from coordinate 610,717 downwards.
TATCAGAGATTTCCCTCCCAATACGTGTCTGTTTATGTGACACATTAATACGGTGACACTTTCATTTGGAATAAAATATTTTTCTAAGATCATCTTTTCAAAAGACATTAAGACATTTTTCCTCTGCTCGATGATAAAAAAGTAGGACCGTCTTGCGACTAGTCCATAATATCACTTAATTAACATCCATAGCTCACACGGTTCCTTCTGATAGCCTTCTAGCAGGATCTAGCGTAAGATTACTGTATGTTCCTAGGGTTAGTATATAATAATAATATCATGAAAGTCTGACATGAAAATAAACTCTGACTTTCGAGGTTCTCTGTATCCTAATTATGTTTTTGTCTTCACTATCTGTAACATCATGTGCTTGACTGCTACACTGAATAGCAATAAACAACAGCTACTTGTATTCATGAACTGTTGCTATTTAAACAGCGATGGCTACGCATGCTACTCTGTCTTTTGCAGATATCCCAAGTCTCCCGGAAGTTCCGGGAGTCTCCCGCATATCGATAGTGGCTCCCGGGTGCCCGGAATTTGAATAAAATATCCCGGAACCCAGACCAAGCGAGCAAGAGCTTGCACGCGAGACATTCATGTAATGCCTGCTTCATCATCGTGTAGCGTTGTGTGCTGTTGTACACTGACTGGGGGGGGGGGTAGATGGTGCGCTCCGTGGTGTGCTGTTGTACATTGCCTCGGGGGGGACAACATCTCCCGGAACTGAGTTTGTGGAGGTTGGGATGTCCGCTTTTGTGCCCTTTCAACACCTCTAATTGGACTCTGAAAGGAAGGCCACAGTGTGTGAGGAGGAGGAAGAGGAGAAGGATGGAGGGAGGAGGAAGGGCGAGAATGAAAAGAGGAAGAGGAGCAACAGGAAGGATGAAGGAGCGTTACCCGGGAGGAATAGCCAGAACATGGTGCATAGCCCACTGCTACTTTATGCTTGGCTTTTGTATGCTTCACTTGTAATGTGTGGACTTGGTAACACTTCATTTATTTTCTTACAGTGTGTCTATATCATGAAATATAGTGTAACAAGGTTTTTAACCATATGTGACATGCTGTACTTGCACCGTACCATACGGCTAGGGTAAGGGTTACAATTAGGGTTAGTGTAATGTTAGTGTAGGGTTAGTGTAATGTTAGTGTAGGTATGTACAGTGTAAGTACATGATACTACATGTTGTTACACTTAGAATACAGTACACTGAAAAAGGACCCATGACATAACATGTTACTGGGGAGCTTTATCAAAGCAAACTGTAATCAGTTTTGTGCAGTGGAAGCTGCCAAAGTCACTGTGTTTGAGCGAGGGGCATATGAGGGGCATATGGGGGGCATATGGGGGGCATATGGGGGGCATATGAGGGGCTTATGGGGGGCTTATGAGGGGCATATGGGGGGCATATGAGGGGCATATGGGGGGCATATGGGGGGCATATGGGGGGCATATGAGGGGCATATGAGGGGCTTATGAGGGGCATATGGGGGGCATATGGGGGGCTTATGAGGGGCTTATGAGGGGCATATGGGGGGCATATGGGGGGCTTATGAGGGGCATATGGGGGGCATATGGGGGGCATATGGGGGGCATATGGGGGGCATATGAGGGGCATATGGGGGGCATATGGGGGGCATATGGGGGGCATATGGGGGGCATATGAGGGGGCATATGAGGGGCATATGAGGGGCATATGAGGGGCACTGGGGGGCATATGGGGGGCATATGAGGGGCACTGGGGGGCATATGGGGGGCACTGGGGGATTTACGGCCGGACTAGTAGCCACAGGGGCAGATTCTCACCTGTTTGCCCTCTACCTCAAACTGCACGCTCTCTCTTTCTCTGTCTCTCTCTCTCTTCCACACACACACACACACACCGCACGCAAACATACACAAACACACACAAACACATACGCACACACACACTCAGGGTGACTCGGGTAGAGCCACCTACCATTGATCAGAAAAATCGTACAGATTTGTTTTCTGCCTCACCACACAAAGAGCTGGCTCCTCTCCCTGTGTCCACTACTGTATACACCACCCTAACCTGAAGCCTTTGCCATACTACTGTGCCCCCTATACACCACCCTAACCTGAAGCCTTTGCCATACTACTGTGCCCCCTATACACCACCCTAACCTGAAGCCTTTGCCATACTACTGTGCCCCCTATACACCACCCTAACCTGAAGCCTTTGCCATACTACTGTGCCCCCTATACACCACCCTAACCTGAAGCCTTTGCCATACTACTGTGTCCCCTATACACCACCCTAACCTGAAGCCTTTGCCATACTGCTACAGGGGGGCTCACACTTTATCAGCTAACATCATTCATTTTCCATTACTACAATACTGACATGGGTAACAGTAATATTCTTCTTATGTTATGAGTTAATTAGAGTTATGTTTAATAAATCAACAGCATCACTGTGTCAGTAATATGACATTATCATAACACTGAGAGAGCCTGTTGTTAATGGCCCATAGTATCTCCATTGCAGTGTGGACACGCTCTCTGCTTTATCTACTGTGCGGAATAGAGAAGCAGATAGCGATTCGTAACTGTCAGTCTTGAGATATACCTTGGGGATCGCTGTTTTGGTAAAGACCATAACTAAATTTCGTTACCCTGTATTTACACATGTGTAATGACAATAAAGTTGATCCTAATCTAATCTAATCTAATCTAATCTAAAAAGTATGAATCTGTGCCTGGTTGCCTCTTTGCAGAAATATTCGTAATCATAGACATTCCCAATCAAATCCGAAAGGGAACATAACCCATTTCCCCTGTCCAGGACTACACCTTCCTCTGTGCTCTGTCTGTGCATGATCGATTGGTTTAGCCTGGTGCTGCACATGGGCGCAGGCAGCCATTTGCTGGCAATTTAAACATCATGACTGATGTGTTGCTCGTGAGTCGCAATACACATCTATAGGTTTATGATTAGAGGTTTATGATTTTGTAAAAATAATGCTGTTATTTTCTCAATTGACTACTATCTCCAAGGCAATACAAATGCCCCATTATATGTACTGCAGTTAAAAACTCAAATGCATATTCAAAATAATTCTGTAAATGAATATATATATATATCTATAAATCTATAAATGACTTAATGTAAACACGAACACACATCAGGACTGTACAGTATATTAAAAATATCACAATATCGCAACATAAAATATCAGTGTATACATATCCCAAAACATGGTTTAGCTGTATTTTAATGGTGCATTTCCTTAAGCTAAGCTTCCATGCGCCATATATTGAAATATTTCCCAAAGAGAGTGAGAGACAGAAAGAGAGAGAAAGAGAGAATGACAAAGAAGAGCGAGAGAGACAGAGAGAAAGACACAAAAACAAATACAGACATACAGTATATCTGCAAACCAAGTTCAGTAGCCCTCAGCCTCTTGCCTGTTTGACTAAGACAGTCGACCAATGAGGATCCACGACACTGACATAACATCCACAACACTGCTGCCTGCAGTATGGGATGGGCTTAATCCCCTGCCATTCGGGTTTGAAGTGCTTCAGACCGCTCCATTAGTGCCTGCTCTTGAGCCCTGGTCTAGGGTGCGAGCGCCTTAGGCGTGGTCCCCACTATGCTTGGGCAGCTCTTGAGCCCTGGTCTAGGGTGCGAGCGCCTTAGGCGTGGTCCCCACTATGCTAGGGTGCGAACGCCTTAGGCGTGTTCCCCACTATGCTAGGGTGCAAACGCCTTAGGCGTGTTCCCCACTATGCTTGGGCAGCTCTTGAGCCCTGGTCTAGGGTGCGAGCGCCTTAGGCGTGTTCCCCACTATGCTAGGGTGCAAACGCCTTAGGCGTGTTCCCCACTATGCTAGGGCAGCTATGAGTGATGTAACCGATGCTGGCACCACCCTGACACCAGGCGGACTGCACAGACCCCAGCCCACGCTGGCTAAGATCTCTGCGAGCATGACTCTGCAGTCGCTCCATAATGGTAATAATGGCTCACTCTGCTGTATTCCCATCATAAATTAGAGGATTTAAAGGGCTGCAGTACAGCGGCCAGAGAAGGGGAGGCGCACCAGCCAACAAATATATATCAGCAGCTCTAAGGGCTTAAAGCCCCATCACAACTGCCATTAGCCAGTGCCCAAAGGACAGCCTATGTTAGTTTAAGTGTTTGAAGTGCAGGATGTTATGATTCTTCATTTCCAAAAAGACACGGTGAGCCACTGAGGTGGCCCCGGGTTTGGCTAAAATATATGCAGCGCCCTTAATTGTTCTGGCAACAAGGGCATTTGATAGGGTTTTACTGCTGCTGAAGCTCCTGGAACAGCATCCAAAGAGTCCTGAGTCCTGGGGCTCTTTTGAAAAATGGAAGACAAAAAATGTTTGATGTGCCAAAAGAGAGAGCAAGGGGGGTGAGGGGAGGGAGAGGGAGAGGGAGAGGGAGAGGGAGAGGGAACCAACAGGGACCCCTTTGGCTGTGGAGGAGAGGCTCACCTTGACGAGAGGAATGCATCCTCTTCTCTTCCCCACAGCTCCCTGCCTTTTCCCCCAGAGTTTTACACTTATTTATTTATTTATTTATTTATTTATTTATTTATTTCTCCTGTTCTCTTTCTTTTCTGGTTTCATCAACAGCAGTGCTGACTCTATTTCTCTCTCACTTCACTGCATCCGGCACCACCAACATTCAAACACTGACCTAAAGCCACAGACACACATGCACACTTATACACACATACAAACGTGCACACAAGCACACACACACAAGCACACACACACACACACACACACACACACACACACACACACACACACACAGATGGCTGTGCCAGCAATGTACATCGTTTCCACCTGACTTGCTTTCCCCGGTGGACCATGACTTTGTCAGTCATCCAGAAATCGATTATTATCATTGCTATAAAAATCACTAAAAACATAAGGAGTCTCGAGGCACTTTTCAAAAGGAGAAAAATCAGGAGGTTGATGTGCTGAGAGAGAGCCAACGGGGCCCCTCGATCTGTGGGAGAAGCCCCCACAGCCTCCTGACATGAACAATACAATCAAACACACACACACACACACACTCACATACACAGACACACACAATCAAACACACACATTCAAACACACACACACCAACACTCACACACACACAAAGATGGTGGAAGCATGTCACTAGCTGAGGTGACTGTTAGCTCACAATTATCCACGCGGTAAATCCCCACAGGCAGAACACCGCCACTGACAAACGCATACACACCTCATTTCCCAGGGGAGGGAGAGGGAGAGAGAGAGAGAGAGAGAGGGAGAGAGAGGGAGAGAGAGAGAGGGAGAGGGAGAGGGGAGAGAGAGAGAGAGAGAGAGAGAGAGGGAGAGAGAGAGGGAGAGAGAGAGAGGGAGAGAGAGAGGGGAGAGAGAGAGAGGGAGAGAGAGAGAGGAGAGAGAGAGAGAGAGAGAGGGAGAGAGAGAGGGAGAGAGAGAGAGAGAGAGGGAGAGAGAGAGAGGGAGGGAGAGAGAGAGGGAGAGGGAGAGAGAGAGAGAGAGAGAGAGAGAGAGAGAGAGAGAGAGAGAGAGAGGAGTGCTCAGTGAGCATGGCACTGCATCGTGCATTGGACTAACATATGCATGTTGACAGCCAGCCTCATGTTTATATTTAGAATGGCGCCCGCTGCCAGCGACTACACCACTCTGACTATGTGTCAAAAGCACTGAGACCCAC
>CM050217.1:580000-600000 GCA_027475355.1 Coilia nasus | reverse complement strand
TGGCTTCTTATTCTGGTTTTCTATGACCCGAAAACTACGGCAGGGCACAGCGCCACTTTACCTGCCCGCTCCATCATGTCTGCACACCTGGAGCGCACCTGCACTGTGTAAGAGCGGGGTTGACCTCTACGCTAACACACACACACACGGGCGCGCACACACACACATACACATGCACACACATACATACACACATACAAACGTGCACACACGGGCACAAACAGGAAGGAAGACACAGAGACAGACAGACAGACACACACACACACACACAGGCACACACACACACACGCAAGCAGATTGAATGCCTGTACAGCACCGCTACACACCTGTGATTTCCAGCACATCTGTGTCCAGACAGACAGCATGGGACTGCTTATCTCAGAGTGTTCACAAGCATGAGGAAGCCGCATTGTCTTGTGCCGCTGCACACAGGCCAACTGTATTTATGACTGCATTAATCTTTTGCTTATCCAAATCTGATAGAAAAGAAATGTTGTTGGGTTCATTTGTTTGTGCTTTGCACTCACAGATACATGTGTCCGCCATCTCCGATAGGGATTCGTGGGAGAGATTATGAGACTTTGGCTGCGTGTGGGGGCTGCGTGTTATTTATGATGGGCTAAAAAAGATTAGCATAGCATAGCGCTATACCATACTGCCGGTCCCCACGGCAACTGCAGCCCCTGACAACAGCACACCGCACAGATTCCAGCTGCCACCTAACGCTAAATAACTGACATTTCTGTGACTAAAGGAGTCTCTCACCAACAAAAGCTAACTAACTGACATTTCTATGACTAAAGGCATCTCACACGTAAAGCTAGCTAACTGACATTTCTATGAGTAAAGGCGTCTCTCAGCAATAAAAAGCCCTCATTGGTTAATTACATGCCACGAGTGTCAGGGCCAGGCCTGATAACAGCCAGGTTAACGATTCTGCCCTAGTGGTGACGAATAACAACCTGGGGGTTAAAAAAGCAAACAATTAACAGAATTTACTGCCCCTCCATCGGTGGAGTTTTCCGTGTGGTCTCCCACCAACAAAGACAAACATCTGCTTTTGCTAGTGCTCGCTCTGAGGAAAGGCTCGGGCAGTAGGAAACGAGAGAGAAAAAAAGAAAGAGCGAAAGAGAGAGAGAGAGAAAAAAGGAGGCATGTCAATGCGTTAGAATGTGATCAATATTAATGTGGGCCTGGGGGTGGTATTGTGTTTCCCTGCTCACCTCTGATAGCTGTGAAAGGCTCAGGTCAGGCGAGAGGAGGGGGGCTGGAGCAGAGAGTGGGGCTGGGGGTGGGGGGGGCTGGAGGACATGGGGGGGTGATGGAGGGAAAGGGGGGGGCTGGAGGACATGGGGGGGTGATGGAGGGAAAGGGGGGGGCTGGAGGACATGGGGGGGAGCTTTGAGATGCTAATGAGGGGACGGTGGGCGATGGGGACGCTGAGAAGGATCTGGAATGTGGAGCTAAGAAGAGAGGAGAGGAGAGAAGAGAAGAGAAGAGGAGAGAAGAGGAGAGGAGAGGAGAGGAGAGAAGAGAAGAGGAGAGGAGAGAAGAGGAGAGGAGAGGAGAGCTGAGAAGAGGAGAGGAGAGGAGAGGAGAGCTGAGAAAAGGAGAGGAGAGAAGAGGAGAGGAGAGAGAAGAGGGGAGGAGGGAAGAGGGGAGGAGAGGAGAGGAGAGGAGAGGAGAGAGAAGAGGGGAGGAGGGAAGAGGGCAGGGGAGGAGAGGAGAGGGGAGGAGAGGAGAGGAGAGAGAAGAGGGGAGGGGAGGAGAGGAGAGGAGAGGAGAGGAGAGAGAAGAGGGGAGGAGAGGAGAGGAGAGGAGAGGAGAGGAGAGGAGAGGAGAGGAGAGGGGAGGAGAGGAGAGGAGAGGAGAGGAGAGGAGAGGAGAGGAGAGGAGAGGAGAGGAGAGGAGAGAGCACAGGCTGCTGAGGAAGGAGTGGGTGGAGAGTGACTGGTAGGCACTGGGAGCCCGAAGCAGAGAGAGGGAAGAAAAACAGATAAAGAGAAAGGGTGATAAAGAGAGAGAGAGAGAGAGAGAGAGAGAGAGAGAGAGAGAGAGAGAGAGAGAGAGAGAGAGAGAGAGAGAGAGAGCAAGAACACATGGAGGGGGGCTGTGAAAGTGAGCGAGACGATGCAAGCAGAAGAGGGAGAGACAAAGTGCTGGTGAAAGAGCAGAAGAGACGGCTGCACACAACAGAGCAGTTTAGAGGGAGAGAGGGAGAAACAACCGACCAGGAGAGAGGAAGAAACTGGTGAGAGAGGGGGGGGGGCAGAGAGACAGAGAAAAGGAGAGAGACATTTATATATAAGGGCAAGACATTTATATATATATATATAGAGAGAAAGATAAAGACAGGGGGTGGGAGAGTGAGAAAGAGAGGGAGAGGGACAGGAAGGACTGCCATAGGGGGTGGCTGGATGAGATGTCATAGTCAAACTGCAGATGGAAATGTCCCCAGGGCTACTTTCTGTATCATCTCAAGTCTATTTTGGAAGGGTGCTGAAGGGATAGGACATTCAGCTTTGGGAACCAGACTTTCTCCCAGGGGCGTCAGTGTCTGCATGCTCTTCACACCACAATCCAGCCCCTGTGTTTGCATTTACCATCTTAAAACGCCTTTTTCTGCACTACAGTCTAAGCCTAAGCAGCCCCATGACTTGAGTTAAAGACTACTCAGAACACTCTCCATCCATCCATCCATCCATCCATCCATCCATTTCCTCTCGTCTTTGGTGCATTCTGCATTCTGGATGCACTTGCAACCCTCACAGATCTGCTTCTGATGTCTTACAGATCTGAGCTTTGGTTCACCCTGTGGCCTGGGCAGTTTCAGGAAACACCAGCTTCAGAAATAAAAAAGGTCTTACCATATCTTTGCTATACAGGTGCACTTAAAACGTGGGGTTTCACTAATCAGCTCATCTACCTTCAGTGAAAGGTAGTTCATCTACCTGGTTTAGTGAAAGGAAAGAAATCAACCTTCACCAGAGATGTTTTCATAGCACACAGAGCACTTCAGAAGGCATCCCGAGAAATGCCTGGGGGCAAGATGTTGGCTGTCGGCCTCCTCTGCCACCAATAGGCAACTATCTGCACAAACCATGTTCCAATCATCTTGCTGCACTGAAACAAGCACAGCCATGCTTTGGCCATTTCATTTAGATAGGGGTACATGCCTTGCTCAAAGGCATTTCAGCCATGGATAGGGTGGGATTCAAACCTGCGACCCTCCGATCCCAAGACCAACTCCCTAACCACTAGTTGGTCTTGTTAACACTTAAATAGCTGCAAAAAAGCATCGCCAAGATGGCTGCCAGTGCAATGACTGTCTAGAGGCCCTTAGCGTTCTGCAGTCAGGTTTCCCCCACTCCTGGGTCTGGGTCTGTAGTAGGGATGCCCAGATCCGATCACGATTGGAAATCGGGCCTGATAACGTGGTTTCAGACTCCATCGGAATCGGACGTTACCTCCCGATCAGGACTCAGATATTAGACTTTTTTTATATTTACAGTTGCACTAAAGTCCAAAAGTGAAGAATATATGTTATTTATTACTTGATTGTTCAAGCTACCTCACAGAAGTGTTCGGTTTGTTAACAGAGTTGTTGAATGTTAAAAAAGGTGAATTAAATAAAAACTAAGGAACATTCTGGATCTTTTTCTTCTTCTTCTTCTACTTCTTCTTCTTCGTATAGAAGTATCGGATCGGGACTCGGTATCGGCAGATACTCAAAATCAAATGACTCGGACTGGAAGGAAAAAAAACCTGATCAGGACATCGTAGTATGTAGTGCTTAATACTACACACTTTTCCTTTGTGTGGTGAGGCACAGGCTTGCTTTCTCAGAAACAAAACAATGTTTGAAACACACTTTCTAATAAAGAGCCTAACTGGTACGACGATGGATGTTCACAAGGGAAGCAGAACAGCATCTCTAAGAGACGAGGCATACAGGCAATGGAGCACCGTCACAGCCCGTGGATCTGAACTTTACATTTGCACGCAGAGAGTGCCGTGGTTTACCACTCCATCTCAGAGCCGCATTAGCATGAGCTGCTGACAGAAGACATTATGCTAACCACTCTGCCAGCACCGCAAAAGACACACTTTCATTAGGAGCCTCCACTCTGTGGTCGCCTCTGCAGGGAAGATTGGAATAATATTGATAGACTCTTACTATGGCAATGTGAACTTTCAAGATCTATTAAGTAAAAAAAAAAAAAAAAACTTAGTCCAATGCAAGCATGGAGAGGATCTAATGGGAGAAAATTACACAGACGAGGCCCTTCACAACCCTTGGGGCACAAATGCATGATCACACGCACACACGCACACACACACACACACACTCTCTCTCACATCCGCGCACACACACACACACCTCCGATCTACACCATCTTCTTACTTTTAAAATCAATCTAATTCACTGCACAACAGTCTAACATGTCACAACCTGTACCTTGAGAGACACCCGCTTTTTGTGTTCACTATGTAGTTTACTTCCTGTGGGACTCGTTCTTTAATTAACTTGTTTTTTTCTTTTTCGTTCTGTATTTTCTGTCCTCAGGCTTTCACCATTTAAGTGGTGATCGTATGAAAGGTGTGTACAGTATGTGTGTATGTGTTGTGTAACTGGGACCGCACTAATCCTTGTTGAGTCCTTGAGACACACATCATGACTAGGTGATTGAGGGAGCTCTGGAGATCTGTCAGGCTGCTACTGCACATTAGCATTTAGTGTGGCGCGTAATCAGCATAGATCTTATCAGGGGGACCCTCCACCCCGAGGGTTAGTCTAAACACGAGAGTGTGTGTGTGTGTGTGTGTGAGAGAGAGAGAGAGAGAGAGAGAGAGAGAGAGAGAGAGAGAGAAAGAGAGAGACTGTTGGCCCGTCCACACGACAACGTTTTCAGGTCAAAACGGTAAAGTTTGTTTGCATTTTGGCCTTCCGTCCACACGGCGCCAGCGTTTTGGGTGACCAAAAACGATACTTTTTGAGAACGGGTTCCAAAGTGAGAAAGTCTGACAACGCCGCCGTTTTGTTTTCGTGTGGACAGGCAAAACGCATCCTTTTGAAAACGATGACGTCGTCGCCCATTCACCTTGCGCTGCACAACAACTTCAAACTTTTCCAAACTGGTTGCTGTCGAATAAATTGTGATTTGATTAGCTTGTACTGTAGGCTGGCTGTTGTGCAATTGTTTCTATCCTTTGCCATTAAACTGTCTGTATGGCTAGTAGGCTATAACAAATACTTCTTGTAGGCTTTCATTATTCTTAATTAATTAAAGAGCAACTGTCGCTGCTTTCAGCTCCCCTCAGTAACAACACGCTTTGCTAAAATCAACATATGACATGTTTTAAGCGAATAATTGCGCAGTTGTCTCAAGTTTATTTGCAGCTCCTTCTATTTTTTCATGTTCTGCTCCATATCGCTTAAATGGGTCAATTTAACGACGTGACATCTCACAACAGCGTCAAACTTTTACAAACAGGTTGTTGTGGGATACTTTGGGGTAAAAATCGTCTGCAGTGTAGGCTATGTGTAATGCAACTGTTTCTACCTTCTGACATTGAACTACAGGATGTTTTTGTATACATCGCTAGTTCAGCCCAACAAACGCTTTTCACGTTATTCTTTTTAAATAGGGCAACTGTCACTGCATCCGACCCATCTAAACTAGAACCCACATTGCTAAAATCAACATACATTACATGTTTAAAGTGAATCATTGGCTTCTGATCATGCCCCTCAAGCTGGGACAGCACACCTTCTGCAATGAAAACGCAATGAAAACGTTCCCGTGTGGACGTAAATATTTACTGCTCCGTTGTCGAGTGGACGCGACTTTTTTTTAACCCGGCAAGAAAAAAATCCAGGAACGTTGTCATGTGGACGGGGCCTGTGTATGTGTGTGTGTGTGTGTCTGTGTGGAAGAGAGATACCCTGTGTGTGTGTGTGTGTGTGTGTGTGTGTATGTGTGTCACGGATGCAAGAAAAGGCAGTGTGCAGTGTGCGGTGAGCAGTGTGTGCTGAGGTAGAAGTGCCGCGGAGGGACTGTCTCTCAGCCAGCCTGCTGTGAAACATGCTGCTGCCGTGTGTGTGTGTGTGTGTGTGTGTGCCTGTGTGTGTGTCTGTGTGTGTGTGTGTGTGTGTGTGTGAGAAACATGCTGCTGCTTACCACTGCAAACATCCTGCAATGATTTATTTCACAATGATAACAGAGGTTGACTTTGTCCAGTGTATTAGGATATTAACAGTGGGCTTTTAAGCTTGACGCTGGCACCAGAGAGGCAAGATCTATTTGCATATGGAGTCTCGTTATGCACCATTAAGTAATCCTGAATGATGCAATTAACAGAATCCATGGGCAGAGCAGGCCCCTGGCCAAAAGGCTTATTGACTGGCCTGAGAGAGATGTGTCCCGTTGTTTGACTGACAGCGATCTGGTACGCACTGGACTGGCCTCTCAAACCAAAGGACCACTAGATGAGGAGAATCAGTGGCTAAATTGCTTTGGAGAACAGCGTCTGCTATATACAGCACATATTGTAATATGATGTAATATAACTATAATATAACGCAGCATACTATAATATACTGTAATATAATATAACTAACTATATCACTATATTATAACTATAACTGTCACTGTAAATCTAAAATGTTCACTCAAGCACTGAATAATGCACTGTGCCAATAAAACTGTCCCAACATTATATAATTAACGAGTGGACATTGCGGAACAGAGCCTTTGATGGTTGCGGCTGCTAGCGGTGGAGGTGGGAGGTGGAAGTGTGGTAGGATGGCGGTGGGGCTTCTCGTGTGGTGGACACGACCGCTGCACTAAGCTGTGAGCAGCATCCTCCCCGCACCTCTACGTGTGGGCGAGTGGAGTTATTGGACACGCGTGTGTAACTCACGCACGTGTTCAGGGGGGTATCGTTCTGTATCGAGCCCGTGGGCAGACGGCTGATAAATACCCTTCATTTAAGTCAGCGCGAGGCGGCCATTTTTTTTCCTTTTTTCTTTTTTTCCCTCTACCCACCAGGACAGAGGCCCCGGAACCCGGCCCGGGCTTGAGAGACAGGCATTGATCTTTTCCAAGCACTCGGTGCTCTTAGGTCAAGTGGGGTGGAGGATTAATTGTTGATTTAAACTGAGCGACAGAAAGATTAGCCCAGTTAAAAAGGCAGAAGATGAGGAGGAGGAGGAGGAGGAGGAGGAGGAGGAGGAGGAGGAAAGAGAGACAGAGGGGAGGAGAAGGAGAGGGAGGAGAGAGATGGGGAGTGGGAGTAAGATGGCAGGTGAGATGGAGAGACTGCGTGGCTGTGCGAGCCAGTATGCTGGCGAGGCCAGCTCATGTTTCACAGCATCACGCTCATATATCTAACATGGGTCGCCTTCCGCAGAAAACCTGAGCCGCCGCCATGTATGATGAATGTCTTCAATTACGCTATGGTGTAAAAGTGTGGAGATTACACGCACATTATGGATGTCGGATGTTCCCACTGCTCACGCATGCATAGCTCAGCACTCTGCTCTTGGGCCTCCCACACACAGCATTAAGGCCCTAATACACCCCACCGCCAGAGGTTGTCTGAACATGGGAGTGTGTGTGTGAGTGTGTGTGTGAGTGTGTGTGTGTGTGCGTGAGAGTGCTATGTGTGTGTGTGTGCTTTCTGTAAGTGTGTGAGAGAGAGAAAGAGACTGTGAAGGAGATCTATGTGCGCATGGAGCCCCGTTATGCAACATTAAATAATCCTGAATGATGCCATTAACAGAATACAAATACGGTTGCGTCCCAATAAAGCATTTGACTGCAGTGTGGATGAGACACTCTGAGCATCCTGAGGGAGGGTCTGGGTTGCAAATCCTTGGCTTTTCACAAATAGCATTAACTAATAAGCCGCAACAGCAACTTTTACAATCCTATATCACAGCGGGCTGCAAAGGCAGACCGTGCATTCCCACACCTATAAATTCATGCCATGGGTGACTATAAAGAGGAGCACGGCCATCTTGCCTGGGGAGCGTCTTCAGTCACCCAGGGGGAGCTCTCCTTCACAGCACATGCCTCCTGGGGAGCGTCTTCAGTAACCCAGGGGGAGCTCTCCTTCACAGCACATGCCTCCTGGGTTGGGACCCCCCACCACCCCCCCAAAATACCATCATTTCACAGAAGCAATCGTGATGAATGAGGCCATTATATCTGCTGTTAACCAGGCCCTGAAAAAGTCTCCACCATCCCCTCACACACACATACACACAAACACACACACACAATGAAACACACACACCCATCCTTGTGAAAACAGCTTTAAGGGTTTGGGACGGAGCCAGCAGGCTAGCGGAGGAGCAATAATAAGGCTCGGGTGCACATTTCTAATCATATCGGGATCTGCAGCCACCCTCTGGAGGAGGGAAAGGGAGCGCTTATTTGCCCTTAGGAAAAAATCAATGTGCACATGGTATCAATACAACAATCCCAGGCAAAAAAGAAACAGCCAGAAATGGATCCACGTCTAAAAACTACACACAACCACTCGCCCATCTCTCTCTCTCTCTCTCTCTCTCTCTCTCTCTCTCTCTCTCTCTCTCTCTCTCTCTCTCTCTCCGTCTCTCTCTCTGTCGGTCTCACTGATCGAGCACAATTTGAACGTGTGATTAAGAGCTCATTGACATCTCCCTCCTTTTCCCCTGCGCAGGCATCAAGCAGCACTGGCAAGGAGACTCCATCTTCTGGCCCTGCATGGACACAGCAGCCCATGGGTGATTGGGCTCTCAGTCTTTCTAAACACAACCCCCCACCCCCTCCCCTCCACCTCCCCTCCTTCAGCAAAACACATCCATCAGCCTCCAGCCAAAACATCCATCCAATCTAGAGGCCCGGATTCAAATGAGCCACTTTGAGCAAATTAATGACTATTGACAAGTGTGACCAATGTCCAGTGTCTAGTTTTTATGGATTAAATATAACAAACTATGTACATACTGTACGCTTTATTTTTCCTGCCTCTGCCCTAGTAAACATTTTCATAAAATATCTGAGCTGGGTCCACACTCCTATTAATTAAACCCATTTACAAACAATATCATATTTTCTCTTCGGAGTTTCATATTTTTCCCATTAACTCGTTGAGCTTGAAAAATGTGTTTTCTTGTGTGTAATTAACACTCTCTGGGAGTATGAAAATAAACAGCATAAACAAGGGAGGGCAACACGATCCCCCTCCATCTTTCAAGGACCTTGAGCTGCACCATCTTAAATCTTGATTAAATGGCGAGCTTTCCAAAACACTTAAGCAATGTCCTAAACAATGACTCTCATGTGCCACTCAGGAGATCACAGACATGGCAAACGGGCTCTGGCAGCTCCTGTCATTGGACTCTGATTTGCGGGGAAGGGTTCTCATACAGCTAATCACTCATCTATATTGCTCTTGCCAGCGGCAGCCACAGGAGCTGCTGTGCACAATGCACATTTGATGACTAACACTCAAACTAGAAACAAACACTGAAACGCTTCCTTTGTTCCAGCTCCTCTGTGGGAACACAAACATGTCTCTAAAAAGTCAAACTACAAGGGGACTCGGCTGAGGCACACACACACACACACACACACACACACACACACACACACACACACACACACACACACGCCTTGTACACACTCCCAGTGCCATGTACCATCCTCCCCGTGAGAGTGTCTGATTGCCAAGCGGGTCACACACAGATGCTGGGCCTAATCCGCTGATTGGAGGCACCGGGTCCAATCACGGCTGAGTGACTCCGTTAGCACTGGCTGCCTACACGAGCGGAGGAAGTCATGGAAGGGGGTGAGTCGCGGGGTGGGGGGGTGTATATATAAAGAATAATAATGCCTGAGCATTCCTCTTCAAAGGACATGGGTTTGATTCAGCAAGGGTCAGCACACTTGAAAAACAGGGGCTTCTAAAAATACAACCAATTCTCCCCACCTCCCTACAAAATAGTAAATTAAATAGCCTGTGAACTGTAGGAGATCAGAGATGGTCCTCCACCTATTTGATTTTCGTTTTCCTTCCTCTCAATGGGGAATATCGCTTTTCACAGCATTTCTGGAGCAACACAAGGCCAAAACGTCATTTCTCCAGGGAGTCTGCCTCAGTGACAGAACAGTCTTCTTTCAGCATATCAATCTTCAGCCCTGCCAAAGGAAGAAGCCCCTCGTAACAAGCCCTGGTTTTGGCTGCAAGAGGTCAGGAAGAGCACAAATTGCACAACCATCTGTCCAAAGCGAGTGTCCAGCTTGGGACTTTGGGGAGGCAGTGAGCAAGCACGGGCTCGTTTGCACAGCATTCAGGGTCCATTTTGCTGCCCGCGTGCTGCATGGCTCTGTGCGTCTCACTGGCCTGACTCACTGACCCCTCAGCCACCCTGGAGAGACGCAGCCGTGCCGGTGAGGGGAACCTCCTTCCTGAAACTGTGAAGGCAGCCGCCACTCCAGTCTGACTCAAAGCTCGGTAATGAAGAAATTACCATGGGCAGAGACTCGGGCTACGATGGCCAAGCTGCAATAATAATCTACTAATAAAAGAAGAGCACAGTGCTTTTGCCATGTGCCATCTGCTTTCCACCAATTACTGGGATTAATGTAGTGCTCAGGAGTCACCACGGCAACCGAGCGCGCCCTCACCCCGGCCCGCCCGAGCGAACGCTGCCACCCGCCACCATCACGTCCAGTACCACTGACTGCCATCCACCATCTCAGGAGCGGCAGCCAGCGCCCACCTCCACCAATCAACTGAATTATCTTCACACACTGGACTGCCATGCTGGCACAGAGGGGGAGAGAGGGAGAGAGAGAGACAAACGAAGGGAGAGAGAGAGAGAGAGAGTGTGAGAGAGAGAAAAAAAGAGAAAGAGAGAGAGAGAAAGAGAAAGAGAGAGACAGGAGGCAGTGTCAGACTGGAGTTGACAGAGGGAGGGAAAAGAGAGTGAGTGCTCACTTGGCTGATGGACAGCTGTGCCAAGAGCAAGCCACTGACGAAAAAAAAAAAAAAACCTCCTGTCCACTAAGATTGTAAGATTCTAATCGAACTGTGCCTCCGATTTTCAAAACAACATCACCACAAGACAACAGGAGGAGGATCACCGAGGTATATAAGGAGTGAGGGCTCTAACAGTGACGAGGATGACATTGGCGAAGGTGCCTAGTTCTTGATGCACTGCTGCTGGAGCGCGGTTTCAGCCCGACCCCCTGGGTCCCTTTCCATCCGCTTCATTAAACAGCATGCAAACGATGTCCATTACTTCTGACAGATTCCACGTTCGAGTGGAGAAGCCCTCCAGGGTGGGGGGTGTGTGGGGATGTGTGTGTGTGTGGGGGAGAGTGGTGGTTCAGACGCAAGATTCCTCCGGGGCATCAACACAACTGATTTCTTCCAGGGGGAGACATGCGCTGCACTGAGCAGACACTTCATCTACAGGACAGAAATGAATTCTTATCGCAAGGCTGGCCGAAAAGGGAGGGCATTTGTGGGGCCCCGGTTCTGACAACAGGATTATTAAATCTCTGGCAAAAGGGCTCCGCTCTGCTCACAACTTATTCCAGCTGGCAGCAGAACAGTGAGGCCTTTGAAGCCTTTTAGCCCTCCCCTCTGTCCCGACACAGGAAAGCGAGGTGCCCGTGTCAGACTCGTGCGTTGACATTTTTATAACCTTGACATGGTTCTCCTGTCTGTGGAGCTTGCGTCCGTGGACCAAGACAAGGCCACACCAAAGTTCCGACTTCACAGACACACCGAACCCCACGAGTCTCATTTCACAGAGCTGGCAAGAGCACGGCCGAGAGACATTACATCACTGCTGCACAGCACACATACTGCAAGCACGTCTCATGTTTTATTCAGCCCACAGTCAGCTGTGAACTTACTCTAGCTCCCTTCAGCAGAAGCTTACTTCCACTACTACCCCCCAACTACCCCCCCCCCCCCCCCCCTCTCTCCTCTCCTCTCCTCTCCTCTCCTCAGCTCAGTCTCCTGGCTCCCGACACAGCGAGCTCAGGGTCTTCATTAGTTTATGCTGTGGCACGGGGGCCTAATGAGCTGCTGGAAACTAAATGGATTGGTCACTTGAAACAAATCGATATCCACAGCGAAGGTGGGGGGCTGGAGCAGGCGTTTTTGGAGCGAAGCACTACAGTGCCCCGCACACAGGTTCTGGAAGCATTGATGCACAGCGAGGATGAGGGATTGTCACAGCTAGTAGCTGGGTTACATTATTCATGTGCTACCACATGTGAACAAAATTGAAAAGTTTCCTGGCACGAGGCCTTCCTCGGTGTGCCACTGTGAAAGTGATATCCATGTTGAAGCCAGAGACTTAAGGGCAGCAAAATGTTCAAAAACACAAAAAAGGTGACACCTTAATGAAAAACCAGAACATTGAGATCTTGTGAGTCACTGACCTGACAAAAGCTAGTTACATTCTGTACGAAATTATGAATTATTCAAAGAGACAACTGAACAAGTGAATTATTCAAAGAAGCACTTATAGTCATTTCCACACTGGCAATGAGCTCTACCTGCAAAAAATAAACTCAGAGGAACAGGTAATTAAGTATGTGACAATCTTTTGCTATGACAAGCCGGTTTAAGCTGTAAAGTTAAAAGCTCACACAAATAGACTAAAATAACCGGACGCGCATTATTTCCACTGAGCTGTCGATATCAGGGATGCATTTAATCGTTATGGGTGAGGAGACAGTAAAGAATCTGTAGCGAGTTGCAGGGCACAGTCCTCCATTTTCCCAGTGCTGCTGCTGCTGCTGTTGTTGCTGTTACTGAGATCAGCTGTCGTCCAGGGGCGGAGAGGAAACGCTGTGAAATGGATGTGTTCAGCAGAAACACTGACCCCTATCCCTTCGACCTCATCCATCCCAGCACTCATTTCTCTTGCGCTGTGCTTTTATGAAATCATACTCCATCTTGATGTTTTGTTGTTTTTCTTCATAGATATATTTGGTTTAATCTTTTAAGTTCAATTACTCTTTCTGACCGAAGCATTTGTTAGCGGAGTCAGAGGGGGCCGGCGCTAACTGAATAGCTATTCCCAGGCTGCGCCTCACGTCAGCCTGAGTTATAGGGCCGTTGAGTCCGAAAGTGTTCTTGCTGGCCTACAGACGGTGAGTGAGGAGGGGGAGGGGCCGTCGACTCCGTAAGTGTTCTTGCTGGCCTACAGACGGTGAGTGAGGAGGAGGAGGGGCCATATCTTTCCTCCAGCTCCTCAGCAAGCCACAGCCTAAATAACAACCAGTTCATTACACAAGCATTTGTGGACGGCACGTGTTGGAAATGTTTCCTTGTTGTCGCTGACATTAGGATGTAGAGAGAAAAAAAGAGAGAAAGACAGAGAGAAAGAGAGAGATAGAGAGAGAGAGAGGGAGATAGAGAGAGAGGGAGAGAGAGAGAAAGAGAGAGAGAAAGAGAGAGAGAGAGAGAGAGAGACAGAGAGGGAGAGAGGGAGAGAGGGAGAGACAGAGAGAGACAGAGAGAGAGACTCAAGACGAATATGACACGGATTAAAAGGCTCAAAAACAAAGCCTGTTATACGTTTAACATTCTAACGAGGTTGTGGATGATTTTCAGCGAGGTGTGTGTGGCGAAGCATGCAGGCTTTGTCGCTAATGAGGAAGGAGGCACATCTGGCCACAGCACCGGAGGAGAGGAGAGGAGAGGGCCATGCGCTTCCCTCGGGGAGAGCTGCCTCCCTTCCCCACCAGCAGGCTGTGCTTATGCACACAAAGCTATGGCTGTGGCTTTGTCAGGAAAGCACGGGGGAGCCGGCTGGGGATTGGGGGGGGGGGGGGTTGGGGGGTTGTGTGAAAGAGTGGGAGCAAGGAAGGGGGGGGGGGGGGGGGGGGCTGCTGAGTTTCCCTCCCAGAGCTATCATCTCAGAACAAGACGAAAGTTTCCCTGCCTCTCACCCATAAATAATTTGCCTCAATGTCACTGTCAGTTTGTCGGATGCTTTGAAACACAAACATGGCTCTCCCAAACACTGCGGTGCTTGGGGACAACCTTCAATGTGCAGATGAACCCCCAGAACACAAATAATGCATGAGCGCGCCCCATCAAGCCGGGGTGGAAGGTCCTGTGCATTCACTTACAGCCGGAGAAGCCCCCGCTGTTTGAAAAAAAGAATGAGTACAAGGAAAGAGAGAATAAGTGGAGGATGAAGAGAAAAGAGAGACAGAGAGAGAGAGAGAGACAGAGAGAACGAGAGAGTGAGGAAGGGTAATCGCAGGAGAGAACTAACACACTAGAAAGCAAAAGAACAGCTAGCATACTGGTTTTTAATTAGCCTTCTAACGCATATGTTCACGTTCACTTAATCCTGTCAGTTACACAGAGAACTTGCTCAGAACCGGGAGCTCTGAGCTTTGACACCCTCGAGTGTGTGTGTGTGTGCAAGGGTGGGGCTGGTGGTGGTGGGGGGGCGGATAGGGGTTTGTGTGTGCAGGGGTGGTGCTGGCGCTGGTGGGCATAGACATCCGATACATATGTATGGTGCAGGGGGAGGCGGAGTAGGGTTTGTGTGTGTGTGCAGGGGTGGTGAAGGGAGGAGTGGGGTTTGTGTGTGCATGCAGGGGTGGTGCTGGGGCTGCTGGGGGGGGGCAGATTGGGGGGGCAGAGTGGGGTTTTGCATGTTTGCAAATGCAGAGCAGCACTGCGGTGCGTCACAGGCGTCAGCTCATATTCATGACATGTTCAGAGGGAGCTCGGGGGGGGGGGGGGGGGGTAGCCTGATTGAAATATCACACACTGTATCAAATCTTATTAGCCAACCTTTGCTGAGCGGCAATCCGCTAGCTGGCTCACACATCTAGAGCGCTCGAGATGGCCAAGAATCCCAAATGCTCCAAGTTCTCCTCTCGTCTCATCCTTCTCAGGCAAGGGTTCCAACATCCACACAGATGAATCAGTGGCATCAAATGACCACAGCAAAAGGGATGCTTTTTTGTCTTGTTGTTGTAGATCTATTGCCAGTCAGAATGCCAGTGAGGGGCCACATATGAGCTCCAATGCTGAATGAGTGATGAGTGCTGTCCCTTGAGAAGGCTGAGCTCCAATGCTGAATGAGTGATGAGTGCTGTCCCTTGAGAAGGCTGAGCTCCAATGCTGAATGAGTGATGAGTGCTGTCCCTTGAGAAGGCTTCAAGCAATCGTAACAAATGTGACACAATCAGTGCGCCTCAAAGCGCTCTCAAATTAGACCTCTTTTCCCCAATTTGTCTGCTCATGTTTCATATCTATTTTTGCAGCATAAAGTTTTGTCATCCTTTTTTGGCAGGTCCCTGAAGAGTTCTTAGCATAAGCTGTGTTTTAAGATGCACCCCAAATTACTATTTTTATCACACAGAAGCCACATTCAGAGGACAACAAAGTGGTTTATGATGCAGTTTGTCACATTGGCTTCCCTTTATGAATTAAACTCACATCTGCGGGAAAAAAAGAAGGAAAAAACACCTGCCCACATTTAATTACGACTACACACTTCACAGATGCTTTTGCCAACTCCTTGGCTCTGACTTTTCAGCATAGTTTTCTGTTCATCAATCTCTGGTACCTTTCCAAAATGACAAAACATTTACAGACTATTTGTATTCCCCTCAGGGGTGTAAAATGGATAGTAATGGATAGTTTTGAATATTCCCCTCAGGGGTGTAAAATGGATAGTTCTGAATATTCCCCTCAGGGGTGTAAAATGGATAGTAATGGATAGTTCTGAATATTCCCCTCAGGGGTGTAAAATGGATAGTAATGGATAGTTCTGAATATTCCCCTCAGGGGTGTAAAATGGATAGTAATGGATAGTTCTGAATATTCCCCTCAGGGGTGTAAAATGGATAGTTCTGAATATTCCCCTCAGGGGTGTAAAATGGATAGTAATGGATAGTTCTGAATATTCCCCTCAGGGGTGTAAAATGGATAGTAATGGATAGTTCTGAATATTCCCCTCAGGGGTGTAAAATGGATAGTAATGGATAGTTCTGAATATTCCCCTCAGGGGTGTAAAATGGATAGTAATGGATAGTTCTGAATATTCCCCTCAGGGGTGTAAAATGGATAGTAATGGATAGTTCTGAATATTCCCCTCAGGGGTGTAAAATGGATAGTAATGGATAGTTCTGAATATTCCCCTCAGGGGTGTAAAATGGATAGTAATGGATAGTTCTGAATGGGGTGGGTTCGAATGGGACTTCCAGGGGGATGTGCTCTATTTCACAATGCCTAGACACACCCCATTATGGGAGGCCTAAGCCGAACCCTGTCTGACTGCTGTGAGCAGATCTGATTATTACAGCATTAGAACAAAAATAGGATTCCCCAAAAAGCCCATCAAAAGTCATTCTGGCATAGCCCACCAGAACAGTGGATAAAGAAACAGTCATTTCGGCTTCCAGTTTAGCCTGGGTCTTGTCGACACAGAATTAATTTCACAGTGAGCGTCTCGGTAGTGGGCGCCTCATTGATTTTTATAACTTCATAAAAATTACATAGCTATTTCTTTAATAAAATGCACTAACCTCAAATAATGTAAACTGCACTTTAGTGCACCAGACTGCCTCACCACAAGCCACAGGGTTCATGACCCAAGTAACTGAACATATGAGACTAAGCTATGGGCACAAGAACCACATGTCAAGAATAATTTCTTAAGGTCCACACTATGAATGTTGTCAGTATTCAAATGATGCCTGCTTTTTGTCAATCAAGGTTCAAGGTTTTATCGAGCAAGGTTTGATAACAGTTTAGCAGAGGGCATTTCTGAGAATATGAATGCTGTGCAAGGGGCCTTAATAGCTCTGTGGAATGTGTGCCGTGTCTTGTATTGATTTTCAGCCCGCCGCCTGCGTCCATAATTGTGCTTTAACTGTAAGTCATTATAAAGAGAATGGGTCAGACTTGGCGATAAAGCCCAAGTCACAAAGACCCGGAGGGCTTTTATTCTGGCGTTGCTGTGGCGCGGTGCAGTGCCTGACTGAAAACAGTCCGCGCCAGGGTCGCTGTGAATATGAAGTGCCTAAAATGACTTTTTCTCCATGCCTATTCTCATTTCCTATGATGTGCAGTGCCTCGTTCTTCACGCTGTGTTTATTGATCTGAGGGGTGGCGGTGGTGGTGAGACGGACAGGCGGACGGACAGACGGACGGGGAGTCGTGTTTACCTCTCCGCCCACCACACGCACGCTCAGCAGCCTGGGGAAATGCATTTCTGAAATAACATGACCAGTCGTCTGGCCAGCCATATTATGGGCCTCAGGTAGCCAGTAATCTTATTGCCAGTGCCTGACTGAAAGATCCTCAGAGCACATGTTTAGGAAGTCTTCACAAACATACATTTATAAAGGCACCGATAGGTAGAGAAATGCACAAGGGCTTGTTTTCAGTGCTTCACATATCCCCAAATAGGCTTTTTATGGTGATGATAAGCAGTTGGAAGAGATGTGTGTGTGGAAAACTCCCAAACAACACCAGACAGATTCAAACATTAATTGTTAAGATTTAACGGCTGTACTTAAAAGGATAAGTAGAAGTATACAGTATATTCACACTGCATGCAAAGAAAAAAGGTAGCAGCCCTATCAACAATCAGCTACTGCGTTAGCTCGCTGTAGTTCACTATTGCATCAGCATCACATTTATTAGGCACTTTTCACATGAAAACAGAAAATAGCCGCCTGTACTTATAGGTCATTTTCTCTTCAATAAAACCAGACAAGTCTTCTTATTATACATTAAAGGGCCCTTAGTTACAACACAGTCTACCTTCATTTCTGTCTAACTTGTTTATATGTGTTCCCCGGCCATTTAATTATCCGCAAGCCCGTGTACAGGCAGCATAGCACCAAAGATGAAGGGTGTCTATGCCCGTGCACAGCAGCATAGCACCAAAGATGAAGGGTGTCTATGCCCGTGCACAGCAGCATAGCACCAAAGATGAAGGGTGTCTATGCCCGTGTACAGGCAGCATAGCACCAAAGATGAAGGGTGTCTATGCCCGTGCACAGCAGCATAGCACCAAAGATGAAGGGTGTCTATGCCCGTGCACAGCAGCATAGCACCAAAGATGAAGGGTGTCTATGCCCGTGCACAGCAGCATAGCACCAAAGATGAAGGGTGTCTATGCCCGTGCACAGCAGCATAGCACTAAAGATGAAGGGTGTCTATGCCATATTGCAACCTACGTCTAAGATACTCTTCAGGCAGGGCATAATGATAGGCTAGCGTGCTGCCTATGCACTGCAGTGGTAGGGAAAGGTACCGTGGCAATTACATTGCCTGAGCTGAGGCGGGTACATTATTCACAGTTCTGCTGGTCGAATGTATGTTTTTTGATGTTCCTCCACCATCTGCCTACGTCGAAATGGCACTGCTGCGCCAGAGTCTGAGCCAGAAGTCACTTAATGGAGAGAAACGTGTCACCATGGAACCAAGCAAGTAAAAAGGCCATAAAAACAGAGAAAATTGCTCTGGACTGAGGTTTGATTAATCAAGAGAGCAGTTTAATGAACACATAATGGACCATCACAAGCTACATGTGAATGTCACCAGTGAGTTTCCTGAAGCCCAGACCTTATCCAAGAGGAGCTAGGCTACTCATCAGATACTGTATCTTAAATCAGTTCGTCTCGATGGCACAAAGTGTCATGTGTGTACGGGATAATGTGGCACATGTACCACTAAACGCAGGCCAAGCATAACATCGCACTTGTTCTGGACTTGTCAGACATGTTTTTCATTTTGGCACTAAACTAAGACAGAACTGGTGTCCACGTATGTTTCCCAACACATACACTCCACAGAAGTGATGTGCTTTCTAACTTAGACTCCTTCCCTGCCTCATTCTGGGCTAACCAAAGGGTAAGTCCCTGTGTACGGTTCTGGGGCCTGGCTTTGGTGCAATTCCCTCAAAATTGAGGCAGATTCTGGACCAAATCCCCATGAAATCTCCCATGAACTGCTCAGTGACTGTGTGTGTGTGGGCAGTGCCACATAGCTCTGTGATATGAAGCCATGTCTCAATGCTGAGCTCATCAGATGTTGGAAAAGAACAAGCCCATTCAACCCGAAGCCCAATAAAAACTCGCTGAAAACAGTACTTGGGGCCTCCAAAACAAACCCCCCAGCAAAACTCAGTTTTGTTTTTCTAATCCTGTAATCTCATGCCCCATGCTTGATAGGCTCATCCGTGCAGCATCAGAGCACTACAAATCCCTATACTTGTACAGCCGAAAGGTTTAGCAGAGCAATCATGACAACAGTGGGTTCGGGTTTTTTTTTTTTTGTTTTTTTTTTTTTTTGGAGCAATGAGTGTGATCTTGGCAGGGATGATTCCCAGCACACCAAAGCTGACACTGTCAGTATTCGGATGCAACAGAGCCATCGGTCAGCGTACCACCAAAAAGAGACAAAGAGAGAGGGATGGAGGGAGGGAGGGAGGGAGGGAGGGAGGGAAGAGGGGATGAAAGATGTATAGAAAAGAAAGAATAAAAGACTGGAGACTAAAGAGAAAAAAACCACAATAACACCCTGATTATGTGCATTAAAGAGGTGTGCAATGCTTCCTGCTTAACAGTAAACAGCCATTAAATATTAGCACATCTGCAATGAAGGCACGTCTGTGGTAAACACCCTGGAGAAGCATGAGTGTGCAATCCATCCCACAGTTAAGACTATTAGAGCCCAGAGCCAGAGTGTTCCTTTCCTTCCCAACACCCCCCCCCCCCACACACACACACACACACACACTCACACACACACACACACACACACACACACACACACACACACACACACACACACACACACACACACACCTCACACCGCACACCTCTGCCTGTGCTCACCTCTTGTTCCACAAAACCAAAACAGGGGGCCAAACAAACCACTCGAGTGAGCGAAAGAGCAAGCCAGCGAGCAAGCTCACCTTGCAACAACTGAACTTTCGT
>CM050217.1:530000-575000 GCA_027475355.1 Coilia nasus | reverse complement strand
CCACATGTGCGAGAGAGTGAGAGTGATTTTTAATGTGCATGAGGACTTTGCATGAGACTGCCATCGCTGTCTCCCTTTGAAAGGATGGCTGACCTCATTCACTGATGGCCGAAATTAAGACATCTCATTTTAATACACACACTGACACCAAAGACCCTAATCCCCATATGACATGTACTAAACAACATGTCAAGGGCAAAGAAAGTCCTTTAACATATGGCTGAAAATATTTTGCACTGGTTAACACTGTTTCACTATATTGAATAAGACGTAACTAACTGTACAACAGTTAGGTCCCGGTGAACTATTTAGCAATTTCTGATTGGACGAGGCACATTCTAAGCGTCACTAGGAGTGAGGATATCCCACAGTATACCATGGGTGACTCTTCACAGTCAATAATTACTCCACCAAAGCTATACATAGTGATGTTAAACTTCACTCCCACTCGTGTTATATGTGCATTACTGTACTCTGTGTGAGTCCTTCTTTTTGCCTTCTTTTTCCTCCAGAGCTGAACAGAGCTACACACCAGTACCTTAAGGTGCAAATATTAGCCTTTAGGGGTACATTAATACTGATTGTACCTTAACATACAGATTTGTATGCATATTGTACCCCTATTTCTGAAAGTGTACCACCACTCTCACTGGAAGTACCGTACCCACCTAGCCTTGCTATGGGGCGCTACAACTGCTACACTGCTACAACTGGTAGCGTAGCATAGCGTAGCATAGCGTAGCATAGCATAGCATAGCATAGCATAGCATAGCATAGCATAGCATAGCATAGCATAGCATAGCATGTGTCAGTGACAAAGCCAAGGAAGAGGGAAAGGAAAGAAACAGACTTCTGGCAACTGAAACTGTTGTGAAGATTACACTGATTATACCTGCGGTGGCAGTAGCACTGCGAGCAGACAGAACTCTGTGATAACGATTGACGGCCAAAAAAAAAGACACTTTTCATCACAGCGCTCATTCCCGAGGTAATTCCTCCATCACTTCTGTTGTGACAAAGGAGCGCGGCGAGCGATGCTTTTGGCCGTCGAGAGCAGAAACGGCCACCTATCTCTGAATCATGAGGCTCTAGAAGCACTCACATGCATCACAGCATGACAGCTCACTTTGGTCCCCGCTCGGCCCCCGATAGAGCAGGGCCTGGCCGCAGAGCTGCGGGGCTGAAAAGCTACGCCGACGTCTGTTTGCTTTCCATTCCTCTCCATCCCTCGCTCATCTGTCTGTCCACTCTCTCTCGATGCCTCGCTCATCCGTCCGCTTTATCTCAGGGCTTTAGGTGAACTCTTTTTTCTTCTTCTCCTCTTTTTTGCTGTTCTCCTCTTTCCTTCCCTGGCTAGTGTTTCTAATAGGACACCAGGGTCCAAAGACACATTTGGTGTTCTTAGTTCAGTTGCCCCCAGCCCCACACTCACACAAACCCCCCCTTTTCTTGCTTCAGGCAAGTTTGTGATCTGACTGCACAAGTTATGATGGAAAACAAACACAGTGTATTCTGACAACCCCCACCCCTCTTAAAGGTTGTTTCTCCATGCGCCTGTTACCCCACCCTCACCTGCTGCGCGTCACCCACTCCTGGCCTGCTTTTTCCCCTGGAGGGGCGATTTGGGAGTGCCTGGGGGTGTGTAATGTCGGCCTCCACCTCGTGGCTCTGTGCTCTCCAATAAACACTCCAGGCAGATGGCTCTTTCTCGCGCCCCGCTGTCTAAAAGGCAAAGGCGTGCCCCGTTTACAAAACCAGCCAAGCATTTGTTCTTTTTTTCTCTTTCCTTGCTTTCGGAGGAGAGCTGACTCGCTGTAATAAAGATCATCTGCCATAGAAAAGGGAAGGGAAGGCATGCCACCTGAGAGGAGAGGTTAACAGGTACAGTGCCTCGCAAACTGGCTATCCAATTACTGGAGGGCTTTGACCTGCCTTTAAGGGTTTGCACGCAGTGATGCTCCTTACAGTATGTCAGAGAGATGGGAAGCTCCAACAAATCAGAAACACTGACTAGACTTAACATTTCTGGGGCCGCTAACTGTTAGTTGAAGACTGGCATACTCTGCTTTTCTGTCACCTGCTGTTCCAACCCAGCAAAACATCTGCTTAGAATTAGTCACAGAGGCTTTCTATAGACAAGTACAACACTAACTAATCTATCTCTGCAATGACTTAGTGCAAGTGAAAACATGAAGATGGTTAGTGTTGGTGGGTTACTAACTTCTAAACATGAGTAAATGATAACACTTTATCTACTAAATGCCTGCAAATGCCTTTCTAGGGTTGAGTTATTGCAGGGCATTATTTTAACTCCTGTACCAGAGACATGATATTTATGATCAAAGATGGATCAAGTCTAAAAAAGAAATCTCATAAAAATGCATCAGTATTATTCAGTTGAGCAAAGACAAAACGAACAACCAATGGGCCATTTTTTCTTCTTCTTTCATCGTGGCAGAATTATGGAGCAGTTTATCTTAGCACATTGTGAGTGCTAAATATATTGCAACCGGAGGAAAAGGCTTATTAAATAACATCACTGGTGTGTTGCACAAGGCTTAATGAACTAGCTGCTGAGAATCACGGCAAGGGTTTTAAACTAAGCCGGCTTGGGACCAAACGCACGACAAGCATGTTAACAGCGGGAGGCGTGTGTTTTCCAAGCATAGCAAATGACTGGAAAGGAGAGGCTGCTTTTAAAGCGACAGCGTGCCCACGCTGCCTTGCCGCGCCGGCTTGCCACGCTATGGCCTGACATCATATACATAGACTATAAGAGCCTCTGGGTGAATGTGATCAGATGCATGCACGCATGCTGCAAATGCACACTTTCTCACATACACACGTGCTACGCACTGTCTGTGTGACTTTGCTCACAGATCATAAACAGCACCCCAGGCTATGCATGACTTTCACTTGTTTCTCCAGGTGTGTGGATACTGCGGCCGGCGTGTCTGGTGGATACTGCGGCCGGCGTGTCTGCGGCCGGCTTTATGGCTGCATGAGTCACTCATCAATCATCAGCACCGCAGCTCACAGCGCGCTAAAGACAGCCACACCGTCTCCTCTCTCCTGTGAGCTCAGCAACTGCTCAGGTGCATGGAGGAGGATGGGTGTGTGGGTGTGTGCGTATGACTGTGTGTGTGTATGACTGTGTGTGGGTGTGTGTATGACTGTGTGTGTGTGCATGACTGTGTGTGGGTGTGTGTATGACTGTGTGTGGGTGTGTGCGTATGACTGTGTGTGTGTATGACTGTGTGTGTGTATGACTGTGTGTGTGTGCATGACTGTGTGTGTGTGTGTGTGTGTGTGTGTGTGTGTGTGTGTGTGTGTGTGTGTGTGTGTATGACTGTGTGTGTATAACTGCAGTCAAACGAGACCTGTGTAGTCTGAGGACATGTGCAAGTTGGTCTGATGAAAGGTAGCACTCGGCTTCTCTATCCTTCTCTCTTTCTCTCCCCCCTCTTTCCATCTCCATTTCTCTCTCTCTCTCTCTCTCTTCCTGTTTCTATCTCCATTTCTCTCTTTCCCTCTCTCTTTCTGTCTTTATCTCCATCTCCCTCTCTCTCTCTCCATTTCACTCTATTCCTGTTTCTATATCCATCTCCCTCCCTCTCTTTCTGTCTCTATATCCATCTCTCTCTCTTTCTGTCTCTATCTCCATCTCTCTCTCTCCATCTCTCTTTCTGTCTCTCTCTCCATCTCTCTTTCTGTCTCTATCTCCATCTCTCTCTCTCCATCTCCCTCTCTCTTTCTGTCTCTATCTCCATCTCTCTCTCTCCATCTCCCTCTCTCTTTCTGTCTCTATCTCCATCTCTCTCTCTCCATCTCTCTTTCTGTCTATCTCCATCTCTCTCTCTCTCTCTCCATCTCCCTCTCTCTTTCTGTCTCTATCTCCATCTCTGTCTCTCTCTCTCTCTTCCTGTTTCTATCTCCATCTCTCTCTCTTTGTGTCTCTCTCCATCTCTCTCTCTTTCTGTCTCTATCTCCACCTCTCTCCCGCTCTCTCTCCTTGTATCTGTATCTCTCTATCTCTCTCTCCCTCCACAGGTGTATCTCTCTATCTCTCTCTCTCCCTCCACAGGTGCTGCTGAGGGGGGTGGAGGTGTGAAACGTGGTGTGGGCGATGTGATGCCTCTCCTGTAGTACGTAACCCCCCAGGGCTGTGCTGGCCCGGGGCAGATGGCACCACAAGCACTCCAGACGCACACCAGACGCACACCAGACGCACACCCTGCCTTCCGTGTCTGCTGGACGCCAGCCTGCCAGCACTGCTCTGAGTCTGCTTTTAGGTTTTTTCTACGTCTTCTACTCTCTCAGAACCTCTTGTGTACACACACACACACACAATCATACACACACACACACAGTCATACACACAGACACACACACAGTTGCTCACTACTTTCGCTCTCTCTCTTTCAAAGACACTATCTGTCTTTCACTCTCTCCTGCTCTCTGTCTCCCACAAAGACATAAAATACACACACACAATAAGTCTCTCTCTCTCTCTCTCTCTCTCTCTCTCTCTCTCTCTCTCTCTCTCTCTCTCTCTCTCTCTCTCTCTCTCTCTCTCTCTCTCTCTCTCTCTCTCTCTCTCTCTCTCACACACACTCACTTCCCTCATCTCCCTCTCTCTCCTCAAATTCAAATACAGCATAGTGTATCCATGTGGATTGTGTGTGTGTTGTGTGTGTGTGTTGTGTGTGTATGTAAGCATGTGTCTACTCTATTGACACAAGCACAAGTTTTCACGTGAACCTACACAGGCCGAGTTTTGCTCAGGTCACGTCCTTCAGGTCATGAACCCACACACACACACACACACACACACACACACACACACACACACACACACACACACACACGCATGCACACACACGCACGCACACACACACACACACACACACACAGGCCGAGCTTTGCTCAGGTCGAGTGCCTCAGGTCATGACACTTTAAGACATATTGTGCGGCTAAAGCCACAGAAGCCCTTTCTCCAAGGAGTATGGTCGTTTCTCCACTTTGAAATTTACCCTTCTCTGTCTGACAGGGACGACATATTCTTTGGTCTCTGGGCAGCCAGGTTTCCCTGCTAAGTTATGGTCACTGAGCCTGCAGTGACCAGGAATTGCCTCTTCCTTGTATGTCTGACAGAGATAAAATACCCAGCCAATTAATATTCACTTTTTAGGATCAGATAGGAATTCCTTTTACGTTGGGTATTAATATGGTTTTGCTAATTCTGTAAATAATGATGTTTGGGAAGCAGAGCTGGACTGAGCTTGATGTGTGTTTGATTTTTTACTGGGTTTGTTAGCTTCAGAACCAGCTGGCATAGAGGACTCTTTTCAGGGTTCGTTTCTTGGGCTTTCACTGCTTCAGGTTGGAGAGTGTTCTTCTGGATGCTGTTTGGGAGCATCCAGAATTTGAATATTCTTTTTTCAACAGGTAAAGTCAGTAAAAAAACATTGTAATTCTGCTCTACATGCATTGTTTGGTGTTTTTGATTGAACGTTAAGATGGATCAGCAGAATTCTGCATGTAGAGCTTCAGTTGGATGCTTGCCCTACTTCGTGCAGTCATATACATACTGCACATCCTTTTTTAACAGGCAATGCCAATACAAATCATTGTAATTCTGCTCTTCGTGTAGTTA
Source organism: Coilia nasus (assembly GCA_027475355.1). Taxonomy (NCBI): domain Eukaryota; kingdom Metazoa; phylum Chordata; class Actinopteri; order Clupeiformes; family Engraulidae; genus Coilia; species Coilia nasus. Next base: position 569,344 of record CM050217.1, on the reverse strand, counting down.
TATACATTCTGAATATCCTTTTTTAACAGGTAATGCCAATACAAATCATTGTAATTCTGCTCTTCGTGTAGTCATATACATTCTGAGTGAACCCCACACCTCACTTCCATACAGCGCAATAGGCTGGATTATGTCATTGGGATTTTAACATTGTAAAATGTTCTTTTTATTGCATAGAGGGCCTTTTCTCTTAGTGTATAGTGCCAGGTAGAACCTTCCCGATGCAGTTATTACCAGACTAAGACAGGTGTACTGCATTGTATTTTCTAGGACAATGCTACCTAGGCTGAATCTGTATCTGTTTTATCTGTATCTCTCTCTCTCTCTCTCTCTCTCTCTCTCTCTCTCTCTCTCTCTCTCTCTCTCTCTCTCTCCCTCTTTCTCCTTCTCTCTCTCTCCCTTTCTCCCTCTCTCTGTGTGTCCCCTACTCAGATGACAGGAGGGGGAGCAGTGGACAGGTGGCCCACCTCAGGCTGGACAAATAGCGATGGCCTCTGCCAAGGAATTCTGGGTGCTCGATTTCACCCAGAGCCACCCTTGGCTAGACATGCTCACCAGAATACCAACCAGCTGCACTCACACTCACACACAGGCACACACTCACACACAGGCACACACTCACACACACACACACACTCACTCTCACTCACTCACGCACACACACACAGACACACACTCACACACATATACACACACACACACACACAGACACTCACACACAAACACACACACTCACACACTGTGGTCTCTGCACCACACTGGCTCCCTCTTCAGGGGGCGTCTTCATTCACCTACTCCTTCACTACCTTTGTCTTAAAGGCTTGGGCATTACAACCAGTTGATGCCTACTTTCATAACATATACCCACGTTCACAAAACTCGTTAATAAATAGCTGATTGTGCTCATTTGTGCGCAAGGTTATTTTGCTACGGCAAGCCAACATTCTAATTTAGATTTTTTTTTTTGGTAAAAAAAAAAAAAGGACACAGAGACATTTTAAAACGCAGGCATCAACAAACGCCGGCGATCCGTGAAGCCCTGAAAAGCAGCCGCTGATGGCGCCGCTGCAGCGCAGCACGGTGATGAGCTGTGTGCCGCTAAGCCGGACGCTTTTCTCCAGGGCCATCTGGGGGGTTGGAGCGAAAGAAAGAGAGGAAGAGGAGGAGAGAGAGAGGGAGAGACAGTGAGAAAGACAAAAAGAGAGAGAGGAAGAGGAGGAGAGAGAGAGGGAGAGACCGTGAGAAAGACAAAGAGAGAGAGAGGGAGAGGGAGAGAGAGAGAAAGACAAAAAGAGAGAGAGGGAGGGAGAGGGAGAGAGAGAGAAAGACAAAAAGAGAGAGAGGGAGAGGGAGAGAGAGAGAAAGACAAAAAGAGAGAGAGGGAGGGAGAGGGAGAGAGAGAGAAAGACAAAGAGAGAGAGAGGGAGAGGGAGAGAGAGAGAAAGCAAGCGATCAAGTGAGAGAGAGAGAGAAAGAGAGAGAGAGGGAGACAAAGAGGGAGCGATCAAGTGACAGAGAGAGAGAGAGAGAGAGAGAGAGAAAGAGAAAGAAAGAGAGGAGCAGAGAGAAAGGCAGCGATCAAGTGGGAGAGAGAGAGGGAGTGAGAGAGATGGAGAGGGAGAGAAAGAGAGAGGCAGAGAGAGAGAGAAGGAGCGATCAAGTGAGAGAGAGAAAGGGAGCGAGAGAGAGGGAGCGATCAAGTGAGAGAAAGAGAGAGAGAGAGGGAGAGATGGAGAGGGAGAGAAAGAGAGAGAAGGAGAGAGAGAGAGAAGGAGCGATCAAGTGAGAGAGAGAAAGGGAGCGAGAGAGAGGGAGCGATCAAGTGAGAGAAAGAGAGAGAGAGAGGGAGAGATGGAGAGGGAGAGAAAGAGAGAGGCAGAGAGAGAGAGAGAAGGAGCGATCAAGTGAGAGAGAGAAAGGGAGCGAGAGAGAGGGAGCGATCAAGTGAGAGAGAGGGAGAGAGGGAGAGTGAGAGAAAGAGAGAGGCAGAGAGAGAGAGAGAAGGAGTGATCAAGTGAGAGAGAGAGAGAGAGAGAGAGAGAGAGAGCGATCAAGAGAGAGAGAGAGAGAGGGAGAAAGACAGGACTTGATGATGACTGCTCTTAAGTTGCTACAAGTCTCTCACAAAAGGAGGTGAGCTCGGTGGCAAGACAAAGAACAGAGCAGAAGAGATGGACAGCAAGGGCCTGAGTCATCACATTCACAGCACCCAAACCTTCTACAGCCCCTACAGCCCCATGAAGTCAATCAGTTGTGCCCTTCTGTGAAGGCGCCTTGCGTCACGTCATTAGCGGAAGCACTTTGTGATGCAGATGAGCTTACTAAAGGAATCGCTAGCTACTGTTTCAATCATCTGACTTGGGAGTGGAGTGGGGTGTCGTGTGTGGGTGTATGGGGTGTGTGTGTGGGATGGGGTGGTTGGAGGGAACACAACGGCGAGGGTGGGGGGATGCGGAGAGTGGGGGGGGCAGCTACTAGCCTCCATGTAAAAAACAGCCAAGCTAAGCAGCTACTAGCCCCAATGTAAACAACAGCCAAGCTAAGCAGCTACTAGCCCCAATGTAAACAACAGGCAAGCTAAGCAGCTACTAGCCCCAATGTAAACAACAGCCAAGCTAAGCAGCTACTAACCCCAATGTAAACAACAGTCAAGCTAAGCACCTACTAGCCCCAATGTAAACAACAGTCAAGCTAAGCAGCTACTAGCCCCAATGTAAACAACAGTCAAGCTAAGCAGCTACTAGCCCCAATGTAAACAACAGTCAAGCTAAGCAGCTACTAGCCCCAATGTAAAAAAACAGCTACTAGCCCCCTCAACCCCCTCTGTCTCCCCTCACATGTGTTATGTACGCGGCAGTGATGTGAGGACTGCTGGGCTTGTTGCCTCTCCAGGAGACACTGCACTGAGCATGTGCTTCAAACTCAGGGAACGGGTGGCTTCCACGTCACGTTCATGGTGTTGTGTGACAGTGAGAGCTCTCCCATGTCACTACTGCCATGTCACCCATTGTCCCCTAGTGACTGCCCCCCCCACACACACATACACACTTACACACACATATACACATACTCACACACACACACACACACGCATACATACACACACACACACACATCTGTTTCCTTTTCAACCTCATTCGTGCCAAAGTGACAGGAATCCTGTTGATCTGGGTTGTCATGCTGAGACCTGGCCAGGATAAATGTCGTCAATAGTCGCTCAAAAGGCCCTGGCTGATCGATACGCACAGCGAGGGCTGGTCTGGCGTGGAGTGTGATGCATTTGCCTGCTCGCTAGCGCCTCACCATCAATCCCTTTACTGATGAACAGCAGCTAGCTCTGCCTAAGCCCCCTAACGTTCCACAACACGGCACAAAAGCAGCTCTCAAGTCACCCCGGAGGCCTATTTTTACACACGGAAAACAGATTATCTTCCTCTGGGTAGATTTTTTTTACCCTTTTGAGAAATAGTTATTGCTTGCTTTGAACTGCTTCATCTCTAAGATGCTCACTGTCTTTCTCTCTCCCTCTCTCTCTGTCTTTGTCTCTCTTTCTCTCTGTCTGTCTGTCTCTCAGCCTCTATCTCTCTGTCTGTCTCGCTCTGTTTATCTCTGTCTCTCTCTTTCTCTATCTCTCTCTGTCTATCTCCCTCTCTGTTTCTCTCTGTCTGTCTGTCTGTCTCTCTCTCTCTCTCTCTCTCTCTCTCTCTCTCTCTCTCTCTCTTTGTCTCTCTCCCTCTCTGTTTCTCTCTGTCTGTCTCTCTCCCTCTCTCCCTCTCTCTCTGTCTCTCTCTCGCTCTCTCTTTCACTCATTCTCTCCCTAGCGTACTAACAGGAAAAATGGCAATTTAGCGCTAAATGGAGTCATAAACCTAGACACAAGACAGATAGAGTTGCATGAGAGATATTTCTAACCTTGCTAATAGGCTGAGATGTCTAATTTTTCAGCAAGGGCTCTGCAACTCCCCCTCTGACTCCATCAAAAGCCTTTCCCTGGTGTGGGGAAACTTGGCAGATTTCAAGAGAACCATTTTTATTTAAAATTCCACTCTAAGTCTCCATAAAAGGTCAGACAGAGAGTAGTCTCTCTCATACACACACACTCTCTCTTTCACACCCCTCTCTCTCTCTCTCTCACACACACACACACACACACACACACAGATACAGAACACCCACAGATACACACAAACACACACACAGACACAGACACACACACACACACACACACACACACACACACACACACACACACACACACATAGACACATACAATACCATCTTGGGTACACTATTGATGCCTCCATGCTGTGTCTTGAAAGTTCCCTGCGCTGCTGAAGGTCAACCACTTGCACCCCCACAGCAACACCCACTCTCCTCCGACACCTTCCCCGCCCGCCCCCATCACCTCCCCCCATCACCCCACAGCAAAACCCACTCTCCTTCCTCGCCGACACCTTCTCCGCCCGCCCCCCATCACCTCCCCCCACCACCCCACAGCACCACCCACTCTCCACCAACACCTTCTCCGCCCCCCATTACCCCACAGCAACACCCACTCTCTGCCAACCCCACACCGTCCCCCACCACCCCACAGCAAAACCCACTCTCCTTCCTCGCCGACACTTTCTCCGCCCGCCCCCCATCACCGCCCCCCACCACCCCACAGCACCACCCCCTCTCCACCGCCCCCATCACCGCCCCCTACCACCCCACAGCACCACCCACTCTCCACCGACACCTTCTCCGCCCCCCATTACCCCACAGCAACACCCACTCTCTGCCAACCCCACACCGTCCCCCACCACCCCACAGCAAAACCCACTCTCCTTCCTCGCCGACACCTTCTCCGCCCGCCCCCCATCACCGCCCCCCACCACCCCATAGCACCACCCCCTCTCGACCGACCCCATCACCGCCCCCTACCACCCCACAGCACCACCCACTCTCCACCGACACCTTCTCCGCCCGACACCATCGCCATACACACCACCCCCCCCCACCCCCCACCCCCCCCACGTGTCAGCTCCAAGGGGGGTAGGTAGGTGGGTGGGTGGGGGTGCATGTAACTGCCTCATTCCGTCCAATCTCCCCAACACTCATTCAGCAGGAGGCAATAAAAGACAACATACAGCCCCCCGAGCCAGGGGGCCGCGCAGGAGAGAAATAGAGTGCTCCGACAAGCTATGGGGAAACAGCCCAATAAAACCCTGTGGGGAACTGGGGAGTGGGGGGGGAGGATGGAAAGACAGGAAAAAAAGAAAAGAAAGGGAAAAAAACCCCAGACCCCCCCTGCTATCACCTCCGTAATAGAGCTTTGTCCTTCACTGTTGTACTCTGAGCTGCAGACCCAACGCGCGATGGAGGGCACACTGGCGTTGTGTGTTAGAGCTGCCGTGATGTGTTTGGGGGGCACACTGGCGTTGTGTGTTAGAGCTGCCGTGATGTGTTTGAGGGGCACACTGGCGTTGTGTGTTAGAGCTGCCGTGATGTGTTTGGGGGGCACACTGGCATTGTGTGTTAGAGCTGCCGTGATGTGTTTGAGGGGCACACTGGCGTTGTGTGTTAGAGCTGCCGTGATGTGTTTGGGGGGCACACTGGCGTTGTGTGTTAGAGCTGCCGTGATGTGCTTGGAGGTTCATAATAAAAGTAGAGAGATGGAGCAGGAAAGGGGGAAAAGGACTAATGAGGATGCTGTGCTCCTGTTTCATTACAGCACATACGGTTGGCACCAGCTAACAACTAGCAGCTAACAGCTAACAGCACCAACAGTCTGATGTTGTATCTCGCTTTTTATCTTTTCCTGGCAGGATTCGTGTAATTCAGGTGGCTGTCCAGTTGACACACACACATACTACATGCACACACACACACACACACACACACACACACAGTTTTCCCCAGGCTGGCCAGTTGACACACACACACACACACACACACACACACACCGATCTCCCAGGCTGGCCAGTGGACACACACACACACACACACACACACCGATCTCCCAGGCTGGCCAGTGGACACACACACACACACACACACACCGATCTCCCAGGCTGGCCAGTGGACTGACCGGCGGGCTGGCTGGCAGGCTGGCTGGCAGAGTGGAGCCCCAACAAGCAGACATTTTCTTTGTCCCCCACAAAGACACAGAGATCTTATTGTCCCTTAATGCAGCTTAATGGCTCCAGTTTCGCCAGCCTGGGAGATCGGTGTGTGTGTGTGTCTGTGTGTGCGTGCATGTGCGTGTGCGTGTGTCTGTGTGTTTATGTGTGTGCATGTGTGTGTGTTTTGTCAGCCTGGGAGATCGGTGTGTGTGTGTGTCTGTGTGTGCATGCGTGTGTGTGCGTGCATGTGCGTGTGTTTGTCTGTGTGTGCATGTGTGTGTGTTTTGTCAGCCTGGGAGATCGGTGTGTGTGTGTGTCTGTGTGTGCGTGCATGTGCGTGTGCGTGTGTGTGTTTGTCTGTGTGTGCATGTGTGTGCGTGTGTGTGTGTTTTGTCAGCCTGGGAGATCGGCTCTTTCATTATGATGCTGAGCAGGAGCTCTCTTGAGCTGCTGGCAAAGGAGAGCGTGTGTGTGTGTGTGTGGGGGGGGGGGGGTGATCAGTCGGGGAGGATGCAGGGTTGACCGTATGTGTGTGTGTTTTTTAGGGGTGCTACGGTTTCGGATTGTATTCGAATCCTTTCGGTTCGTTTAGCACGGTTCGGTTCATTCTGTAGATCGGATCGGATTTCGGATACGCGAGATATTAAACTTGCTTGTTTAATAGAAAGTCATTGCTTATGCATTCCGTGTAGCGTACGACGCGCAAGGGTGTTTAGGACCCGGGGGAATGGTTTCTCTTCAGTACCGCCTTCAAAGACGCAAGAGCCAATGAGAATTTTCCCGAGCTTGCCTTCAACCTATCAGCACTCCGACACAGACGCTGGGGAAGAGACACGTGTATGCGAGACAAACTTTTGAGCGCAGAAAACATTGCAAGTGTAGGAGAAGACACAAGACCCAAATTTGAAGAGGCACCATCGTCTCTGAAATCCGCGGTGTGGGAACATTTTGGTTTCAGCGTAGAATATGATGACCAAGGAAACAAGACGGTAAACAAGCAATGCACGGTCTGCAAACACTGCTCCGCATCGTTCTTGTATTCATCAGGCTCCACTTCAAACATGGCAGCACACTTACGCCGCAACCACCCGACTATAAATATAAGCGGAGCAAAACGTAAAGATACTTCCTCTTCAACCAAAATACAGACAACTATTGCAACAGCCTCTTTTTACAGAAGAACATGAAAATAAAGGAATAGAGTCTTATTCACAGGCAATTTATTTACTTGAAACTGCACTTTTTTGCACATTTACATTTTATGTTTACATTTTATCTTTGATTTCTGTTAGTTCTTTTCTTACAGTTCAAGTTACTGGACTGCATTGCTGCTTTATAGTATTTTATTTATTTGTTTGTTTTTATAGTATTTTATTTATTTATCTATATTGTTATTTTATTATGTTTATGATCCATGTTTAGGATCCATGTTCCAAGTGTTCCATGTTTATGATCCATCTTAAGGATCTATGTTTATGATCCATGTGTTGGATCCATATTCCAAGTGTTCCACGTTTATAATAAAACTCTTTTGATTTCATCAGTGCCTTGTATTTCAAATTTTTATACTTAATGGTGCACCATGTTTTCAAATAGATAGAGCAAAGAACCTATTGTTTGTTAGAGCACAGACAATTTAACTGATATTTTCCCAACTGTGGGGTGTACAGCCTGCCAGAAGGGGGTGCGTGAGTCATGGCGGATGTATGACCCTTCCAGTATAGTATTTTATTTACTATAGTGAACGTGTTTGAGCACAGCACTAATCAAATTATTTAATGTTTATTAACACTGTAGTAAAAACACATGTATCTGCCCTTGCTCTTTTCACTTTGCACACCCCCAGTGGTGCACACACCACAGTTTGGAAAACCCTGCTGCATCCGAACCGTATCCGAAACCGTGGCCCACAAATCGTGGAGCGAACCGAACCGTGGACACACACTGATCCGTTGCACCCCTAGTGTTTTTATGTGTGTGTGTGTGTGTGTGTGTGTGTTTTTATGTGTGTGTGTGTGGGTCTGTGTGTGTGTATGAATGTATATGTGTATGTGTTTGTGCATGTGTGTTTTTATGTGTGTGTTTGTGTGTGTATGGATGTGTGTGTGTGTGTGTGTGTGTGTGTGTGTGTGTGTGTGTGTGTGTGTGGGCCCCATCAACAACAGGCAGCAGCAGAAAAGAAAGATGGAGAGTTAGAGGGGGAGAGGAGAGTGTGGCATTGCTGTGTAATGTGATTTCATCACACTCTTTTCTCATTTGATTTGGGCTTTATTACTCGCCCCATCGGGACCACTTTCTGTAGCTCTCCCACCGCTGCTCGGCCTATGCAATATTAATAACCATCAGGGGGCCGAGGCAGAATAAAAATAAATACAGAGGGTGTAATGGTAATGGTGGTGGTGTGTTTGTGTGTGTGTGTGTGTGTGTGTGTATGTGTGTGTGTGTGTATGTGTGTGTGTGTGTGTGTGTGTTTGTCTTTGTGTGTGTGTGTGTGTGTGTGTGTGTGTGTGTGTGTGTGTGTGTGTGTGTGTTTGTGTGTGTGTGTGTGTGTGTGTGTGTGTTTGTCTTTGTGTGTGTGTGTGTGTGTGTGTGTGTGTGTGTGTGTGTGTGTGTGTGTGTGTGTGTGTGTGTGTGTTTGTGTATGTGCGTGTATGTGTGTGTCTGTGTGTGTGTGTAGGTGTGTTTGTCTTTGTGTGTGTGTGTGTGTGTGTGTGTGTGTGTGTTTGTGTATGTGTGTGTGTGTGTGTGTGTGTGTGTGTGTGTTTGGGGGGCAGGAGGCAGAGTGCTAAGGTGAGGCGGGATGGTGGGGGGCAAACGGGCACCGCAGTGGGTGATGTTCCTCAGGGAGCCGTTTGGTGACCTGGCGTAAATCTCCCACAGATCTTCATGCAGAGTACTGGAGACTGACTTCAGTGGGAAACATGAACCCATTATTGCCCTCTGAGCCCTCCCCCTCACAGGACTCACTGCCAAAATCACACCAGATAGCGTCACAAAGACGACACACACACACACACAAACATAATAGCATCAAGGGAAAACTCATCAGGTTGCACAAATCCAACCCTCCGCTCACATCACAAATTCACTCCCCGGTGACACTGATACAGCGATGATGGCCATTGCCATGGCAACGCTACTCTCCTGTCGTTGGCTGGACCACGGTGAAAGCCCTGATTATGTCGCCTGCGCTGATTAAACTCCGCAGTCAGGCTCACTCTCCTCTCTCACACACTCTTGGCCGCCTCGGCTGCAGTCACTCTCCATTTCTCCATCACGGCGCCGAGAGCCATCAGTGCACCACCCCACCAAACCAAAACACCACAGACTGTGCTCGGAGACAAAGGAGGGACTCAAAATGGACTTGGAGGCCACTAGGAGGCCTGTCTATTCAGCTCAAAGATTAGCCGACGCTGGCTGTCAAGAGACCCATCTCCTCCATAGGCCCAGCTAGTCCCCCCAACATGGGCCTCAGTGTGTGTGTGTGCGTGCGTGTGTGTGTGTGTGCGTGTGTGTGTGTGTGTGTGTGTTTTGTCTCAGTGTCCCAGCGGCCACGGCATACACTGGGCTGGAAGCTAATTCAATTAAAAGAGGTGAAGGTGACTGTCTTTTATGGTCCTGCCATGAAAGCGTTCATCTCATCTAGCCAGCACTATGAGGTGTTTGTATGTAGTGCATTGGCCAAATAAAGCCGCATCATGACATTAAAACTCACAAAGCAGCCACCTCTCTCTTGGGAGTCTCTCTCTCTCTTTCACTCTCTCTCTCTCTCTGTCTCTATCTCTCTTTCTCTTTATCTCTCTCTGTCTCTCTCTCTCTCTTTCTTTCTCTCTCTCGCTCTCTCTCTGTCTTTCTGTCTTTCTCTCTCTCCCTCTCTCTCTCCCTCTCTCTCTCTCTCTTTCTTTCTCTCTCTTGCCCTCTCTCTCTTTCTCTCTCTCTCTCTCTCTCTCTCTCTCTCTCTCTCTCTCTCTCTCTCTCTCTCTCCCTCTCTGTCTCTCCCTCTCTCTACTACAGCAAACACCCTCACCCACCAATCTTCGCACGTCCAACAGCAGGCACGCTGGCATTTTGAAAGTGTTCTGTGGCAGCAGTTTGAAAAATGCCGGGGCTTTTAATTAAGTAAACCCAGGCAGTTGATACGCACTGTTTTTTTTATAGTCACCTTATTAATTCCATTGGAGACAGGGAGCCTATGTACACACAGTGACTGATTGGAAACACTTTCACTGCAAAATCAATGGAGGGAAGATAGACTGTCTGAATGTGGTTGCCTGTGACATGTCTCGTCATACTGGGACGATTACACAGGAGTGTCACATTGGGGTTAAAGGTCTAAAGGTGAGACGAGGCAATGTGTGTGTGTGAGCATGTGTGTGTGCATGTGTGTGTCTGTCTGTGGTGGGGGTTGGGTGCTGACACAAAAGTAGCTGAAAGCAACAGTAGTGGTTTCCGTGTGTGATTAGACTAACATTAAACTGCGTACATGTGTGATTAGACTAACATTAAACTGCGTACATGTGTGATTAGACTAACATTAAACTGCGTACGTGTGTGATTAGACTAACATTAAACTGCGTACATGTGTGATTAGACTAACATTAAACTGCGTACATGTGTGATTAGACTAACATTAAACTGCGTACGTGTGTGATTAGACTAACATTAAACTGCGTACATGTGTGATTAGACTAACATTAAACTGTGTACATGTGTGATTAGACTAACATTAAACTGCGTAGACTAACATTAAACTGCGTACATGTGTGATTAGACTAACATTAAACTGCGTACATGCGTGATTAGAATAACATTAAACTGCGTACATGCGTGACTAGACTAACATTAAACTGCGTACATGCGTGACTAGACTAACATTAAACTGCGTACATGCGTGACTAGACTAACATTAAACTGCGTACGTGTGTGATTGGACTAACATTAAACTGCGTACGTGTGTGATTAGACTAACATTAAACTGCGTACATGTGTGATTAGACTAACATTAAACTGCGTACATGTGTGATTAGACTAACATTAAACTGCGTACATGTGTGATTAGACTAACATTAAACTGCGTACATGTGTGATTAGACTAACATTAAACTGCGTACATGTGTGATTAGACTAACATTAAACTGCGTACATGTGTGATTAGACTAACATTAAACTGCGTACATGTGTGATTAGACTAACATTAAACTGCGTACATGCGTGACTAGACTAACATTAAACTGCGTAGACTAACATTAAACTGCGTACATGTGTGATTAGACTAACATTAAACTGCGTACATGCGTGACTAGACTAACATTAAACTGCGTAGACTAACATTAAACTGCGTACATGTGTGATTAGACTAACATTAAACTGCGTACATGTGTGATTAGACTAACATTAAACTGCGTACATGTGTGATTAGACTAACATTAAACTGCGTACATGTGTGATTAGACTAACATTAAACTGCGTACATGCGTGATTAGACTAACATTAAACTGCGTACATGCGTGACTAGACTAACATTAAACTGCGTAGACTAACATTAAACTGCGTACATGTGTGACTAGACTAACATTAAACTGCGTACATGTGTGATTAGACTAACATTAAACTGCGTACATGTGTGATTAGACTAACATTAAACGGCGTACATGTGTGATTAGACTAACATTAAACGGCGTACATGTGTGATTAGACTAACATTAAACTGCGTAGACTAACATTAAACTGCGTACATGTGTGATTAGACTAACATTAAACTGCGTACATGCGTGACTAGACTAACATTAAACTGCGTAGACTAACATTAAACTGCGTACATGTGTGATTAGACTAACATTAAACTGCGTACATGCGTGATTAGACTAACATTAAACTGCGTACATGCGTGATTAGACTAACATTAAACTGCGTACATGCGTGATTAGACTAACATTAAACTGCGTACATGCGGGTGTCTCACAACCAGAAGCCTCATTAAAAGAGCAGGGTTTATGCCCATCAGGGGAACACTTCCCTAGTAAAACTGATGCTGTATTTAGAGGGCAAATAGGTGATAAAAACGAGTGATTTCTCCATCAACCACTACACTTTGGTGTAGAATAAGCTTTTGCCCTTTTCATCTTCCCCTGTCCACCTTAGGAATACTATTCAATACTATTTAATAATTCAATAATTCAATACTATTCAACACTTCCTGCAGAGGGGATGTACTAGAAGGTCGATGTGGTCTTCAGTGGCACTGCCAGTTAAAGAACTGAGCTGTGGGATCCGAGTGCCCAGTGATTTAATGATCGTTATGTTTAACACAAACACCTACTCGTTTTTTTTTTCGTCAGCGGTACCACTAGGCTACAGCACTAGTAGTTGTAGTTGTAGTTTGTAGTTGAAGTTTCTACACTGGCTGAGTGCATTGTACAAGCATGTAGTTTGTTATCTTGAACAGCAGTTACAACTATCATGATCAGATGTTTCATTTACACCAGGCCTTTTTGCATCACGCATGCTTAATTTCCTCTGGGAGCCATTGTGAAATCAAAAGACAAAACAGACTTTTAAAGCTTCCGGAAGATTCTCGGAAGGGCTCGAATGCATTGGAAAAGTCGCCGCTTGTCTGTAGAGACATGCAATGGCACAGATGTTTTTGTCTCAGTTTATTCTTCCTTGTGCATAAATTGGCCTTGTGCATAAATTAGCCGTCTCAAAAGGAGAGAAACAGACTTCCAGGGGAATGCTGGGATTGGTGTTTCTATGATTTCAGTCATTTACGCTCTTGCAGAGAAGCAATTTTGGCTCTGGCTACGGCTCAAGCGCTCAAGCTCTGGCTCTGGTGACAATATGGAACTCTGGGTGCCATCAGAAAAGCACTGCTTTCAATGCTTGACACTCTAAGAAATATATTTAGAGGCGAAGTGGAGGAACTATCTGACAATAAGAGCATTTGTCACAGAACCTCCGTGCATGCAGTTCTAAAGATATCTGTCACATAAAGAAAAAAACTGCAAATACAGCCATCATCCCGTGTCATGCACTCTCAACTTTGCATGAAAAATAAAAAATCAAATAAGCACATTCTGGATGAATTATGCCCTGTAATAAGCACATTCTGGATGAATTATGCCCTGTAAGGATGCACCTCTCAACCTATTCCTTCTAGAAGCTAAATATTAACATAAAGAATGCATAAGAAACGGGGATGGGGATCACTTATTTGGTCTGATTTCCCTCTGAGAGTATATAGGTAAGATGGGCTCAGTAACTCAGCCGGCAGACTGACAGCCTGTCCATGATGACAGCAGCTGAGGATCCTAATCGCTGCCAGAGTGATAGATGACGGGCTAGTGGTGATAGGGGGACAGACGAAACACAGGGGCGGGGGCAGGGGTGGGGGCAGGGGCAGGGGCAGGGGCAGGGGCGGGGGCGGCAAAAGAGGAAAGCGGAATATTCCAACAGCATGACTCAGTGTTGGGAAGAACATGTGCCCCCAAACCAGCCCTGCATCACTAGAAGAGAAAAAAAGGCTTTTTGCAGCAAAGTGTAGACATTCACAGTAGTCCTAGTGCCCAGGTACAAAGATTACAGCTTTGTGGTTATTCATCAACATTAAGATCATTAGCGAAGTCCCTTAACCAGGAAGACAAAAAATGAAAAAAGAACCAGGGACATCTTTTGGTAAAAATATGACCGTAACATGACAAGACTCCTGCTCCCAATCAATGCCATATAGCCTTGTACAGTTGGATGTTGCAAGAACAGGCCCTGAAGGCAGTTTGTGCTACATTCATAGCCTAACCTTGACGATCACTGTCTCTCTAACCGTGCGGCAGACGAGCTAATGTCTTCACTTGGATCACATTCAGATCAGATCCCTCTCCTCTGCTCTGTGTACCTGCCCTGTCTGACCTCTGTGGATAAAGACCAGCCTAATCAATGAGCACATCAATAGGCTGGATATCATCCACCCCCCTTCTTAATCATCCTGTGCACGGCTCATTACTTCCAGCACAGTATAGGTGTCCCACGTCTTTACCCTGACACTCACCCACCCACACACACCCACACGTGCACAAACTAGGACGTGTCATTTCCATTTTTACAGTTCACCCATGAGAGGAAGGCAGGAGGTGGTGCTGATGTTGATGATGGGGGTGGTGGATGAGGTGGTGCTGATGTTGATGATGGGGGTGCTGGATGAGGTGGTGCTGATGTTGGTGATGGGGGTGCTGGATGAGGTGGTGCTGATGTTGGTGATGGAGGTGGTGGATGAGGCGGTGCTGACAGTGGAGGTGGTGATGGTGCTGGATGAGGTGGTGCTGATTGAGGTGATGTTGGGGGTGCTGATGGAGGTGGTGGATGAGGTGGTGCTGATGGAGATGGTGGAGATGCTAGATGAGGTGGTGCTGATGGAGATGGTGGAGATGCTAGATGAGGTGGTGCTGATGCTGGTGCTAATGGCGGTGGGGGTGCTGATGGTGGAAGGGGTGCTGGATGAGGTGGTGCTGATACTGGTGGTGCTGGATGAGGTGGTGCTGATGGAGGTGGTGGTGGAGGTGGGTAATAAAAAGCAGCTTGAGCAGGTCAGCCCACCTCCTGCTTCTCACACCAATCCAACACCTTCCCCGCGAGTGCCTGGCAGCCCAGCTCTCCCAGCTCGTCTCGCCTTGCAAATCACTCACAGCCCACATGCCACCCCGCACACCGGATGGGTGATGGCTGAAATGCCATGACTGACAGACCACTCCTGAACGGCTCGAACAACCCAACGGACACGTTTTACCCAATCTGGGGTGGGGGGGGGGTTCCTCCAGAAGCCTATAATGACTCAGAGGAGCAATTCAAATCAATATAAAGGCCCCTGCAGTGCAATTTGTATTCAGTTTCTGTTGCGGAGGTGGATGGCGGTGCCTGCTTTCACAGTCAGGTTGCTGCCGGAGTGAAACGGGGCAGCCTCACTGTGAACAATCCATTCAGTGTCTCCACAGCAGAGGAGGCCAATCAGGAGGCCAGGGTGTCATTAGACTGACAGGATACATCGCTGCTTGTTGCGCAAGAGCTGGAGCAAGAGGTTAAGCAGGCAGATCTGAGACAGAAACCAAACTGTGGATGTGCATTTTGGGAACTGGGTTTGTTTGAGGGGGTGAGAGAGAGGGAGAAATATCGGGAGAGATGGAGAAAGAGAGGGAGAGAGGGAGAAAGACAGGGAGAAAGAGAGGGAGAGAGGGAGTGTAAGAGGGGATGTGAGAGAGAGTGAGAAAGAGAGGGAGAGAGTGAGAAAGAGGGAGATGGGGAGAGCGGGAGAAAGAGAGGGAGGGAGAGAGGGAGAAAGAGAGGGAGATGGGGAGAAAAAGAGGGAGAAAGAGGGAGAGAGGGAGAAAGAGAGGGAGAGAGTGAGAAAGAGGGAGATGGGGAGAGCGGGAGAAAGAGAGGGAGATGGGGTGTGTAACAGGGGGTGTGAGAGAGAGTGATAAAGAGAGAGAGAAAGAGAGGGAGGGAGAGAGGGAGAAAGAGAGGGAGATGGGGAGAAAGAGAGGGAGAAAGAGGGAGAGGCAGAAAGAGAGGAAGAGAGGGAAAAAGTGAGGGAGATGGGGAGAAAAAGAGGGAGAAAGAGGGAGAGAGGGAGAAAGAGAGGGAGAGAGAGAGGAAGAAAGAGAGGGAGAAAGAGGGAGAGGCAGAAAGAGAGGAAGAGAGGGAGAAAGTGAGGGCGATAGGGGAATGTAAGAGGCAGGACTCTAACCATGGAGAAGCTGCACTTCCTTCTTCAGTGCACTGAAAGCAGTGTCTGCTTTGGACAGTTAGGAAGTGAAGGTGATATGAACTCAACCCCACCTCCCACCTTTTAAAAACACACACACGCGCACACACACACACACACACACACACAAACATAAACATATACACACACACACACACACAAACATAAACACATACACACACACACACACACACACACACAAAGAGGCATCCACAGCACCACTACACACGCAAGCATTACAAAAACAACACCACAGAACGGACTGAAGAAAGACACAAAGAAGGAAAGAGCCAAGTACACAGAGGACAAAAGAGCCAAGTACACAGAGGACAAAATGTAAAAACAAATCCAAACGCCACATAAGGACACATCCCATCAGACATCCTTACAGCGGAACTAATTAGCTGGCTTCCTTGCCAGTGGCCTGCGAGCCAATGCCTCTAAGGCACAGGCTGCTCTCTGGATGCTGATGCCTCTAAAGCACAGGCTCGATGCCTCTAAGGCACAGGCTGCTCTCTGGATGTTAATGCCTCTAAAGCACAGGCTGCTCTCTGTGTCTTAATGCCTCTAAAGCACAGGCTGCTCTCTGTGTCTTAATGCCTCTAAAGCACAGGCTGCTCTCTGGATGCTGATGCCTCTAAAGCACAGGCTGCTCTCTGGATGCCGATGCCTCTAAAGCACAGGCTCGATGCCTCTAAGGCACAGGCTGCTCTCTGTGTCTTAATGCCTCTAAAGCACAGGCTGCTCTCTGGATCTTGGCACCCCGAACTGCTTACAGTGCTGCACCCACTGCCGGGGCCATTTGTGCTGTTTGAAAACACTAAAACACAAAGAGCTTTTTGGCCAGTTGAAGCACTATGCTTTATGGACTCCATAAAACACAGGTATGAAAGCCAGCCCATTTTCTGATGGCCTTGGCCATACTGTTTCTATGCATTTTATTAATTTATTGAGTGTTTCTGCAAGCCCCTCAAATTTCCCCTCCAAACAAAAGAGTCAGATGGGAGGAGTGTTTGGCATTTATGTCCGCCATGAATGGACGGCAGAGTCCTCGGCTTCAATCGCTGCTTTGCATAAGCCTGGCACGGGTTCAAATGGTCAGAGCGGGTGCTGTGAAGACGCCTGTGCATCCATGACTGATTTAAAAACCCAAAAAGAAAATCATCCTCATCCTGTTCTCCTTCCTGCCCACCGTCTCCACTGCCTTCATTACATCACCATGAACCTCGAAAGCTCTTCTTTATTCACTTGAGGCCTGATGAATGCTGGGGTTCTTCCTGTGAATGACCTCAGCTTTCCAATTGTGATTTGGGCATACACACACTCACTTACAAACACAAGCACACACACACACACACACACACATCTACACACGCACATATACACTCCCACAGCTACACACGCACATACACACACACATACACACACACACACACTCACATAAGCCTCGCACTGCAGGAGCAGGAAATGCTCAGCCCTCCCTGTGACGCACCAATAGAGACATTTGGCACGCCACATCCCTCAGCAGCCCCTGCCACCTCACCCCCAACTGGACATTCATAACTGAGGAAGGAAAAAAAGGAGAAAAAGTCATCTGCCATTCATGCGAAGTGTCTTGGGAAGTGCCAGCTCGGCGTCGGAGGCGGGTGCCAGCGCGGCCACATTGTCCCCAAGCCAAGTCCCTCCGAGGGGTCGCCGGGCCCTCCGCAGAAAAGGGGGACTTCTGGGCAGCTGTCAGCTGCAGAATGCCATCATAGCACGGCTTTATTACAAAACGTCAAGCTCTCGGCGGGATCCGCCTCCCTCCGCATTGATTAGAGTCCGGATAATTGGGTTGTGGCTGCTTCCTCAGGAATGCTGGCGTTTTGTTTGGGGTGGGGTGGGGGGTTTGTGTGGGCCAGTTAGGGGATGAGAAGACGCACAGCAGGGGCAAGGTGGCGTGATGATGGGCAATGGGGGCAAGGGCAACGGCGTCATGGCAACAAAACGACACAAAGGCACGGAGGACTGGAAGGCTTTGTGCAGATCCCAACCAGTAGGCCACTCCCACTCCCAACCAGTAGGCCACTCCCACTCCCAAATGCCCTTCTGTAGCAGGTGGCCACCACTAAGGGAAATCATACACTCCCACTTGAGTACTGCACATCCGGCTTATGAGAGACAGGAAACTGAAATAGGATTAAATGGTCTGGACAAGGTGCCTGGCCCCTGGCACAAATATAAGGATGAGTACAACATTCATGACAGCCAAAGAGAGGGATTTGACTCTTGGTTTACTGTCTGTCAGGACCAATCAAGACTAAAGTGATATTCCACAATTTGTGAGAAGGATATGTTGACAGGCTGGGCTAAAAATGTAACCTTCTATCATAGAAAAAAATGAAAAGAAATTGTTACTGCGTACATGCAACAGAGAAGGTTACTATAGTTGTTTGTATAGCCTGTCAAACATCTCAAAAGTTCAGCTATGCAGTGGTAGAAAAGATTTTTGTAGATCGTGCTTGCAGTGTTTTTGACTTGTCTTCTACCGTGGCATTTGCTTAACAAGATAAAACTAATACTTTCGTCAAGATAACTGATTAATTCACAGCATGAAACCAATTCAGATCTTGTGTGTCTTGTGTGCTTGTGTGTCTGTGGCAAGTGGCAGTATGTTTTAGATGACAGATGGGGTTTGATGAGATTAAGGTGCCTTTGAGTGACTACTGGTGCATTTGATGACTACTTCATCACCAAACTTTAAACATTTTCTTGCCCATATATGATTAAAATCATGTCTTCAAAGAAAGATGTTTTGAAGTATAACTGCCATTATATCAGTGCCACACAACTGCTGAATATTCACATATCTGTGAATCCAAACAACCAAACCAGGCCAACAGCAAAACAACAACAATGAATGACAAGTTTGACTAAAACTTCTCATTCAATATTTAAAAATATCACACTGACTGACCCCATTTACTAATGGAATATTCATGTGAATAAAAATACATACACAGAAGTCTTCCAGCTATTCACTATTCTGCCGAAGACCCCAATCTGAACATGTAACTGCAACCTGCCTAATTCTAAAACGCCTGGTATAGTTTGCCTTTCTCACACGGCCTTATATTATTCCTGGCTAGTTTATCAAAATACCAATTTTTTCCAATATTTTGTAGCAGGCAAATATTATTTTCACTGAACAACACAGGCAGTATCAAAACATTTGTGAATGTTTTTTTTTTTGTTTGTTTGTTGTTTTTGTGTGTGAACAAGTCTGGTACGCATGTTATTATATGAATTAATTTGCATACTATACGCATTATATATGAAAAAAACCTTTTCCTCTCTGATGTACATACATTAAAGGTTATCAACAATGAAATTACAATTGTGATCTATAGCACCTGTCGTCTTCAGCTTACACCTAGTGGCCAGGTTCTACCAGATAACGCCTCATGGTTAATAGTGGGATATCTACTGCTCAGTACCAGAAAATTCTCCAATTCTGTTTATTCTATTTATTCGAAATGCATGCCCTCTCCCAAGAAGATGGAAATTCTGTTTATTCCAAATGCATGCCCTCTCCCAAGAAGATGGAAATTCTGTTTATTCCAAATGCATGTCCCCTCCCCAGAAGATGCCTGTATTTCTCTCTGTGCTCTATCTCCCTCCTCTGTCGGGTCATCACGCCCAAACATTGTCATCTCTGGGCTAAAGCATCTTTGTTGTAACTCTGAGTAGGTATCTGTGCATCAGCGAGATAAGAGAGAGAAGCCAAGAGAGACAGCTCGCTGAAGAGCTAAATCAATTCTTTCCAAGCCTTCTCCCGCATGGATTGATTTTCTTACACACTCTTTGCAAAAAAAATAAGGTTATCACTTAAGTCATGCAACCCATGCAGAGAAACATCTGCTTTCTTCCCTGGTTTATGCAACTACTCAAACAAATGAGTTCATTAAAAAGATTTTATTCCATATCACCACAGAGATGGGAGACGGGCTTCTATTTACCTATTATTTAGCTATTCAGAGTAAATGCTAAAAGTAAAATGTGAACTCAACAGCACAGTGCAAGGACAGCTTAAAAAACCCAACTGCAGGCCTTCTCTGGGACATGTTTTGTAATAACTGATGTGTACTATGATCACAGAGACTTAGCCATCCTTGTCCTGTCCGTCAGAGCCACTGTTGATGGGAAAAGAACCAGCCGCTCCCCCCTGCCCTCCTCTCTCCCCCATCAGAGGAAAACAGCGGTGCGTTAGGCCAGTGGGGAATTGCTGGTGCCAGTGAGGGAAATGAACACTTGTCTACACTCTCAAACAACGCAGACAAAAATGGACTATGCTGACTTCCAGTCTGGCTCTTGTTTCAGGTTTTGTGCGTCCAGAGATGACAGCACAGAGTAGTTACATTGCTCTCATTCAGGATACTTTCTGCACTGCTGAGCCCAAGGACACGGCTTACGATACTATGAAAACACAGCAAATCACAGGGCAAACTGTTGTAGAATTTAAACCAAACAAGTCGGACATAAATACCTTTATGCTTCAATGTCACAACATGGGAGTTACAAGTGCACAAGCAGACAACAAGGAGACAACAAGGAGACAACAAGGAGACAACAAGGAGACAACAAGGAGACTTTGTGAAAAAGGTCTGTGATGTAATGTACAGAAAGCCTCCATCCATGACATCTTCCACAGTGAGTACAAAACTCACAGGCAGTGCACACAAAATGCATAAGACTTTGTGTCTGAGGCAGTTAAAGCCACAGCAGATAGATATTTAAAAAAACAGCAGGGTAAGATGTTAAACCACATCACCACAATTATCCTTACATCAGCCCATAAGACTGTTTTACTCTACTAAATTGCATTAAAATGCCTACTATCTTAGACAGATGGGCAATTCCATTCTATTTCCCGCATAGATACTCTTCTCATACCATGTACATTTCATATCATTACTACAATGTACATTTATGTGTAGAAAAACCCAAAACAAGCAAATGCTGAAACAGCCAATTGAAAGTGAGCACAGAGAGTGTGGCTGATGTTTAACATCCATTAAAGAGTCAGGGGTTAGCAAGAGCCTCCTGCACAATAACCATTCATCATGAAACGCATCTTGTTCCAATTATGTTTCAAGGACTATGGTTCACCATGAGAAGATGAGCCTTGTGTGTTGGCCATTTGGAACGGAAAGGACTGAGAAAATTGTCATTTTGTAAGAACAAAATGTGCAAGGTCAATAATGAGACTTCCTTTTGAAATCAATAAAAACTGCATTCTATCTGCAGGAGGCTATTAGCGCCAAAGACACACAAGATTCCTACTAAACAGTGCTCCTTTGGAAACAAATCACCCTATGCTGGCCTTCACAAGCCCTATGCTTCTCAAAGGCTTCAGTGCATGCCATAATGAAGTCTTCATTGCATAGGTTGGAAATGTAAAGACGAATGACACATGCACAAACTGGCATTCTCAAGATGGAGGAAGTTGTTGGTAGGCCAAGAAGACAGCCAAGAGCTGCTTTTTTTTTTAAACAACACACACCCACAAATGTAACTAGGGCTAAGGATACAAACACCATCTCCATGCCAATAACCCCCCCCACCACCACCACTATCCCCAGCCCCAACACACACACACCATTTTTACAATTTGTTCATTTGTATATACATAACATAATTAAATTATATTGTAGTTCATATTTACAGCACATACACAAACACCCAAACTATCTAATATGTTCACACACACACGCGCACACACACACACACACGCACACACACACACGTCCCATGACTAATCAGTGTCATATCAGTGCCGACAGGCACCGTATGCTTTCAACCACGACCCAGGCCAGCCTGATGATGGTGGACAGGTGTTTGACAGCAAGTTAGCCAAATCAAGGGCTTGTCAGGAAAATGGCCGTCTCCTGCCACACAGACAGACAGCTCCCCCCAGTTTCCTGGCACTTCAGTCAATTATCAGAGCAGCATGTTACATGCCAGTGTTACTACAGCAGCCGCATATTACAGACATGGACCCGTCATGTGCCACGCTGGAAACATCACAACATCGCACCAATTGATTAGCTTCATACAGAGATACATTTCCTCTCATGCTATTTTCAGAAATGTACAATAACGAGAGGCTAATAGCCCAGATTGTTAATGGTTTGCAAGCTATATCCACCCCCATAACCAAGCTTTTATTTTCAGTAAACGCCTTCCCTTAACCCTGTGAGGCGTGTGAAAGATTTTTGAACAGTGGTGTAGGAGAAGGAACTGATTATTGTTAATCCTTTACTTCATAATTATCAATAGAATTTTATACTTCTATCAAAGTGCATTTCCAACAGGGATAGTGATGCAGGTCTCTACAGATGGACATCAGCATCTGCAAGTACTGTCCCTGATGTAAATGCATGTTGATGCATCTGATAACAGGTAAACATAAGTGGTGGTGAAGTGATAAACCTGGTTTAGTTAAACTTGTTAACCTGATAGTCAAAGAGCTCAAGACAAATAACAAAGGTCTTTTCTATCAGCTTTATGACTACCTTTGGTTTAAATAAAGCAAGTTTGTCACCAAACCACCTCTGTATACCTCCCATAATCCATACGTAATGTTATAAAGTAATTACCATGGCTGATGATTCAGAGAGCCACTTTCTTCAGCATTAATGAGATCTGGCATTATAAACATCACGCCTCGCTCACAATTAATCTGGCTGTAGATTATGCAAAACATTAGCCAAACAGTTCAAGATGATGGAGAACGATAAACACTGCTTCGCAGGAAACAATAATACTTCAGTTTATTCGTGTATGACTAATTACACCCATTACATTGGGCCAGTTTTGAGCAAGTGTCATTACTAGTGAAATGCGGAGCGGCCGTTTTGGTCATTAAACAGTTCCACAGATTGAACAATGGCTAAACATAATGAAAGCAGTAAATAGATTAATAAACATAAGATTAGTAGTGGCCCCGAGGCGCACCTTTGATCTGCACAGCGTGGGGCATCCGTGGGAAGGTGCCAGCATGCAGCTGAGAGAACGTCAACGCCTGTCTGGGTATTTCATCCAGTTTGTTTTTTCTCTTTTTGAAAACTTGTGTATGAATAATTTCATGTTAGGCAGAAACGTCCCATGGCCGAAGAAGAAGAAGAGGAAGAGTGTTCCTACACTAAGGCCTCATTTCCACCGACGTGAGCGTGTACAGCACGTAACTGTGTACAATATGTGTGTATGTGTGACAGAATACGCTCAGATCACACGTGCGGTGGAAATGGTCTAACATGTTAACATGCATTCTAAATGAATACGGACAGAAAACGAGCACTTGCTGTCTATGCGCTGTATACAGAGATTGTTTGGTGGAAATGGGCCCCAAGTGAGAGTGTTTGGTGGAAATGAGCCCTAAATGAGAGTCGTAAGTCTTACCTTCTTGGACAGCCTGAAAGGGATTGCTCCCGTCCACGAACTCCACGGAGACCGTGATCTTCTCCGTCTCCAGGATCTCGTTGTTGAGGTTGAGATCGGCCACGGCGAGGCGGAACACTTCATCGTCCTTTTTTGCAGACTCATCGAAGATGGCTCCTGCAGGATGGGGAGGCGTGAAGGCATTGTTACATTATGAAACCAGGGGAGCGTGAAATTATTTATCGCTTAATCAAGGAAACAACCCACAAAACCATAATTGCATTAAAATGCTGAATACTTGATGGTACGAATCTAGGGAGGCAAACAAGCGTTACAGTGAACACAGCATAGCATACAGGAGGGATTAGCTGCCTGAGGTAGGAAATTAAATTTAGGGAACATACTCATGATTTTGATCTTTAGAAGGCATATATATGGCATTTTTCATTAAGCAAAACCAATTAACATTTAAGGAATTTCATTACAGTTGGGTTCACTGGCATATACATACATAACATTTTGAGGAAATGCTTGTTTCATGGTCTTTGATAGTACTTTATTTGACAGACCACCTAGAACACCAGCTCAAGTCTCAGCTGAGTGGCAATTCAGTGCAATCGCTTGTCAGGGAACAAAAGCCTTCTGCTGCACTGTGATACTGTCTCCTGAAATTGCCTTTTAACCTGATGTTTTCTTTCAGCCTCAATGCAGTTGTCTTTCTTTCAGTCTCCCCCAGGTATCTGCTGATGTACTGTAAACAGGGACATAATGTTCTTTTTTCTATAAAAGATGTTTGTTAAGGAAAAACCAAACACATTGTGCTGACTAGCAAGTCATCCCTGTTTCAGTATATGGTGTGTGTGTGTGTGTGTGTGTGTGTGTGTGTGTGTGTGTGTGTGTGTGTGTGTGTGTGTGTGTGTGTGTGTGTGTGTGTGTGTGTGTGTGTGTGTGTGTGTGTGAGAAAGATACAGATTGGTGATTCATAAACCAACCCATCTGGGGCCAGACCATGCAGACAGTGTATGACCAAGAGTATAATTTGCAGCAATGTGGTTTGCAGACAGAGAGTGGGCGAGAACTAGCATAATGATGCAACCAAGCCCACTGGCTACCTGCTACAGCTCAATACAAATACAGGGTTCTGGTAGTAATCATCTCCCATATGTCACAACGGCGCTCATGTATATTTTTTAACATCCATCAAATAGCCATATATTCATCCAAAGAGATATGTTGTGGGTTTGTGTTTCTTTTTTAGCCTACTCGACCCACTCTGCTATTTTTTAAGGACAAATGGTTCCAGTGGTTTCAAAAACCAAGAACTGTCCATGAAGTAAGTGCCTGATATTTTTGGCCATAATATCTGTCTTTGATGAGGATCATGTTTGATGTGATATTATCAAATCAATCAAATCAATAACACATGGTTGATTGGGAATTTTGTTTAGGTAGTCTAAAAGCTCAGGAAAACTTATCAATTCTTCAGCAAGACAGACCCTCCTTCAAAGCAGTTTTATAGATGCACATTTTCAAACCAGCAGCAGCACAAAAAGAGAGTGAGATAAAGCTGAGAAAAACAACAGCATCATAATAGTCTTTTTATCTGGGGCTAGAAATTGAGTTGCCATAGAAACAAAACTCAAGGTGGAGGTTTGAAAACATACTTTAAAGGTGTGACTCTCACCCTTGGCAGTGTGAACCCCTACCAGGACCCTTGGCAGTGTGAACCCCTACGAGGACCCTTGGCAGTGTGAACCCCTACGACAGGGGTGCTCATGATAAATCACTCAGTATGCGTTTCATATGTACCTTTATGCAGTTTATTGATATGTTTGTTTATTGATATACATGTTGCATTATACATGCAACATAGTTAAAATATATGCATCCATGCATAAACCTTCACAGCACAACTTTAATGCAATTGTATTATAATATAATGAACGTTTACAGCACAATTATAATAATACATTTGCATTACTTTCGAATGAACCTTTAGAGCACAACTCTAATACATTTGTAATTATCTATTGCCAGGACTTAATTAATCTGATGATGCACTGGAGGGAGTCAGACAGGGTTACATAGAGCTGCTGTGTGTAGCACGCACACTGACAATTTGCGAACACGTCCTCCCTGCTTTCTCCAGCTCCGATGCAAGGTTTCGGAAGTTTCCCAAATCACAGCGCTGCAACTTTGAGGACAGCAATTTTATTTTTCGTTTGAATGCATTAGCTGAGCTGATCATGTCTCATGTCGACCACGCTTTTGTCTTTTCCTTGCAGCTCCAAATTAAGTTTGTTCAACATGTTAGTAAGATCAGTTACAAACGCCAAGTCTAGCAGCCAACGATTGTCATTAAGTTGCTTGTGTTCCGCATGTTTAGTGACAGGAAGAAACTCCTTAATCAACGGACAGAGCTGTCAAAATCTCTGCAAGAATTTCCCCCTATTAAGCCATGTCACGTCGGTGTGTAGCAAGAGGTCAGAATAGTTAGTAAGCCTCTTCCAGCTGTGCACGGAACAGACGTCTTTGAAGAGACCTCGCTCGAATACAGCAGGCTATTTTGCGACATCAACAATCTCTTTCATGCATTTTCCGCATGAAGTGACTGCTGCCCTGTAAACAGCATTTTTATTTTCCTTCACATTTCTTAGTTCGCTTTTCACGGGGAAGTCACTGTCATAGTTTTTATGAACAGTATGGGCTAGATACAAGTTAGCGAACTAGCTAGGACTCCTTCTTTGCTGCAGTTTTCCAGTGGCCGTTCTAGTTGTTGTGATAACCAACCTAACAAAAAAATTTAGACAACAGGCGATCTACCAGCACTGCCTTCGCGATCGACTGGTAGATCGCGATCGACGTAGTGAGCACCCCTGCCCTATGAGGACCCTTGGCAGTGTGAACCCCTACGAGGAGAATGCTGTCCTAGCCACTACCACACTCATACCCTGGCTTTGTTGAGAGCCGTAACTAAACTCATCAGACAACCGTGTTGGTAGCAGCTATGATTAGACCGTCTAACCGCAAATCAATTATCGATACTCAATGAAATATTCATTTTCATATCAGGGGGAATCAACCTACGCAAAGCCGCAGCAATGTGCCTGAGCAGCCGTATGACTGTGCCAAGACTCATAACACATTTTTCTATTTTCTCTTAAGCCACTGCTGCGGTATACAGCATATATATATATATATATATTTTTTTTTTTTTTCTGATATGATAGCCATATAGCTGTAAATAACTCCACTGTATGAAAATGGTACAAAGACATCATCAGTATGATGTATGGTACATGTTATCAACACAGAAGTAGGAAGCATCGTGCGAGAATCCTGACCCCAGCAAGAATAACTGACAGCTCATACAGAACTCTAATTCATCGCCACATCGCAGCTTTATGGCCAAAGAATGAAAAGCCATTCGTGGCCCTCCCAATCTCCACCCAGCGCAGGTAGCTCTCTCAATGACTTGTGGCACTGTGGGTTTGTCTAGGGAGTATTAGACGCGCACACACACACACACACACACACACACACACACACACACACACACGCACACACACACACGCACACACATACAAACACACGCACACACACACGCACGCACACACACACACGCACATACATACAAACACACGCACACTCACACACGCACAGCTCCTCCCATCTCATCCCCCACCTCCTCCTCCAAGAGCTGCTCAGAAACACATCTGCACTTCAGTTTGCGTTTGAGGGTGCTGGATGGGGTGCTGGATGGGGAGCTGGATGGGCCGAGGACGCAATGAAGTCACATCATGCATTATGGGAGAGATAGCAGAGATTCATGGCCCTGGAGAAAAGGCTTTGGGGGCAGAAAATAAAAATGATATTCTTTTCAGCCCCATCAATCCACCTCTCTGTTCCCCAGGGGGTTCCTACTGCAGTGTGCTTGCAGAAGTACGGCATGGCATTACAGCCTGCATCTGTATGTGTGTCTGTATGTGTGTCCCTGTGTGTGTGTCTGTATGTGTGTCTGTATGTGTGTCCCTGTGTGTGTGTCCCTGTGTGTGTGTCTGTATGTGTGTCTGTATGTGTGTCCCTGTGTGTGAGTATGTGTGTCCCTGTGTGTGTGTCTGTATGTGTGTCCCTGTGTGTGTGTCTGTATGTGTGTCCCTGTGTGTGTCTGTATGTGTGTCCCTGTGTGTGAGTATGTGTGTCCCTGTGTGTGAGTATGTGTGTCCCTGTGTGTGTGTCTGTATGTGTGTCCCTGTGTGTGAGTATGTGTGTCCCTGTGTGTGCGTGTGTGTGTCCCTGTGTGTGCGTGTGTGTGTCCCTGTGTGTGCGTGTGTGTGTCCCTGTGTGTGAGTATGTGTGTCCCTGTGTGTGAGTATGTGTGTGCGGCATGTGTGTGTGAGTATGTGTGTGCGGCATGTGTGTGTGAGTATGTGTGTGCGGCATGTGTGTGTGAGTGTGTGCGGCATGTGTGTGTGAGTATGTGTGTGCGGCATGTGTGTGTGAGTATGTGTGTGCGGCATGTGTGTGTGTGTATGTGTGTGCGGCATGTGTGTGTGAGTATGTGTGTGCGGCATGTGTGTGTGAGTGTGTGTGTGCGGCATGTGTGTGTGAGTATGTGTGTGCGGCATGTGTGTGTGAGTGTGTGTGTGCGGCATGGCATTACAGCCTGCATCTGTATGTGTGTGGGTGTGTGTGTGTGCGTGTGCATGTGTGTGTTTATTTCCGAGTGTGTGTGTGGGTGGGTGGGTGGGTGGGTATGTATCCATGTGTGTGTCCCTAAGACTGAGAGAGTGTTTAATTATGTGTGTGTGTGTGTGGAGGATCCAGTTGTGTGTCCCTGTGTGTGAGTATGTGTGTGGTTTATACTGTGTGTGTGTGTGTGTGTGTGTGTGTCCAGTTGTTTGTCCCTGTGTGAGTGTGTGTGTGTGTGTGTGTGTGTGTGTGTGTGTGTGTGTGTGTGTGTGTGTGTGTCGAATCGCGAGTTGGCCGGAGATGTGCACACAGCCAGCCTTGAATGCTGATTTACAAGCTGGCTTACTTCAGCTCTAAACACCGGCGTAGATGCAGCTCTTGGGCAATTGGATTTTGAGGAAAAAGGCAAACGTCACGACATAAATCAGAGGCGAGAGTAATGGCATTGAGTCTGCCTCCGCAACAGCACGCCTGCCAAGGGCAAGTGGGCAGAATCAGACCGTACAAAAGACCACACCACTTATACACATTCACTTATACACACAAGCCTTCAGCAGACGCAGCCTCCAAGACTGAAGTATTATCTTGCACTTGCAGAGCATTTTCATCAGCTGATGACAGGCCACATGGGAGCTGTGTAAAACGCCATGCTTGAAAAGGCCTTTTCCCATCCGTACCACAAAAGGGCCTTACTGACAATGCCTGCGTGTTGTTTTTTAAGGGCAAAAGAAAATAATAGTGAGGAAGAAATCTGTTGTTATTTTAAAGCGAACAGTGGAATTACGAGTTAAATTAAAACTGGTTAAAAAACTGACAGAACAAAACCTAAAGACCATTTGTGCTTCAGGTATATGCTCTGACAGGCTACAAAACAGCTAAGTGTTGTAATTATTCCCTCCTTTGTAACTACAGTCAATACAGAATCAACAACTTTGAAACTTTCTCCTAGCCCCTTTGTTTCAAACCCAGATTGAAGTCACACTTAATTAGCCTGTGTTTTCTTCCGAAAACAATCCAAGATTAATGAAGCGGTTTTCTCTAAGGTAGGCTACCTATTAAAGCTGCCGAGAGGACAGGCGAAATCTTTCTCAGTCTATTACCCCGACACTGCTCTCCATCTCAGTCCACAGCTCCTGCACACTCGCGTCCACACGACTCAGACTTAAGGGGGCTGTGAGCTAGAGAAGCAGCCATGGTCTCTTTGTTGAGGAATAGAGGATAATGGACATTGAGCAAGCACTTGCTATGCAGCAGCCACAGAAAAGCCTGTTACTGAAGTGGAACCAGCACCCCTTGGTAAAATGGGTGCTCCCACAAGGAGAATCTCATTTCGGCATCGTGTTCCCCAGAAAGTAACAGAGAAAAATATCCAGAAACAGTCATAGAAAAACCAAATGGTGCTGTTAGAATCATGCCAAATGATGATAATAATGATGGTGATGGTGATGATGATGCTGATGATGATAATGGTGGTAATGACGGTGGTGATGATGATGGTGGTGATGGTGGTGATGGTGATGATGATGATGATGATCATAATGATAGTGATGATGATGATGGTGATCATGATGATGATGGTGATGATGATGATGATGATGGTGATGGTGATGATGATGGTGAAGATAATAATGATAGTAATGATGATGGTGATGATGATGATGATGGTGATGATAGTGATGATGATGATGGTGGCAGTGATGATGATGACGCTGATGGTGATGATGATGATGATGGTGATCATGTTGACGATGACAATCATGATGGTAATGATGCTGTAGTCAGAAGGCAAGCTCTATCTATGATGGTAATGATGCTGTAGTCAGAAGGCAAGCTCTATCTATGATGGCACCTTGAGATGGCGGCCATAAGCAGAGCTGAGGGATCACCCTGTGCCCTGCAAGGCAGGAGGTGAAGAGTGACACAGAGGTAAGGGCCATCTGTGTGTGTGTGTGTGTGTGTGTGTGTGTGTGTGTGTGTGTGTGTGTGTGTGTAAGGGCCAGGGCTGAGGGCACCGTGCCTCTGCTGCGCTAATGAAAAGGAGCCGCGGTGATGGCAGCAAAGATAATGATGATGATGGTGGTGAAGATGGTGACGATGATGATGATGGTGATGGTGGCGGTAGTGGCGGTGGTGATGACCATGATGACAAATTAGCTGGCTCCTGCGGAAGGGCTCAGGAGAAGATTCCGGTCTCCGTTGCGGATTTACGGCTGGCTCCGCTGCCGTGGCTCTCGGGAAGGACGTGCGCTGTGACACCTCGGAGACTGGGGGCGATTAATGAGCCGTGTGCTCGGGCGGAAGGAGGGGGGCGAGGGGGGGGCGAGGGGGTAATTCGCTGACATAATCCACGATATAAAAACAGCAACAAGCCGGAGCGTTTATCACACTGCCAGGACCGGCCGCACACTGTCACCCATTAATAACTCTCAATTTCCACCGCTGCCGCCCGCACCCCCCCTCCATCACTGCAAACAAAAGGGCCTGTGTTCAATAACGTGAAGCAATAAATAAATAAACAAATAAAGAAATAGGACCTAAACCTGTGCCTGTGTCAACACGAGCCAATAACATGACGCAATAAAGAAATAAACAAATAGGTCCTAAACCTGTGCCTGTGTCAACACGAGCCAATAGCTGGTCTGCAGTAAGCAGTAGGCAGCATGCCTACTGTATATTACCTGTGTTTCGGGAAAGGGGAAAAGTGCACAGTATTTGAGGTACACGCCCTATACATTTCATCAGCCAACACTAATCAACCAATATTTAACCAAGACTGAAGGTTTTTATTAATTGTGTCTATGTGCACTTATATGATCCAATCACATAATAGAATTTTGTGCACTTATATGATCCAATCACATAATAGAATTTTTTTTTATGATTTTAGAGCCTAGAGCCTGAACACTTTTTAGCTTTACAATCACAATTATTTAGTTGAATTAGATTATTTTGTATTGCCATTTCAGTGAAAGTAAGCACACACAAATTGACATATCAACACTTGCTCATCAATTGCTGTGTGGCACCAAGAAATGTAACCGGCATTACACTGTACAAATGCTGCTTAAAACCAAGTGAAAAAATAAAGGCAACATGATGCATAGATCTTTTTCAAGTTAGTTTAACTTGCACTGATTTTCCCTGTTTTCCCAAGTATCATGAACATATGTTAGTTACCCCCAGGGGTGTAGTGGTAAAATCAGAGGTAGGTATACCATGAATTTTGTGATCACATTGATTTAGATACAATGTGCAAAACAAGTTGTTTTCAAAGAGACATGCAAAACATGTTTGAAGAGTCCCAGTGCATTTGAATGGTCTCTAGTGCACATATAGATGACATAGTGTGATTTTGGAATGTTCAAAATTGTGTTTGGTGTATAAATTCTACTATAGGGGGAGTAAACTGCACTGATAGGTGGATAAACTCTGTTTAGAGATGGATAAACTCTTTTTCTGAAATTGGAGAGGTGGGGTTTATCCTCCACTACATCCCTGGTTACACCGGCATAGAAACTGCCAGTTGAGCCAATTTTAAAAGTATTTCTAAGCTGATTCTAAGCAGGACTTTTTACAGGGTATTGGGTGATCCCCTCCAGAAACGGAAGTGTCACAGTAAGGGCAGAGGTTGCGTCATGTAGAGTGAGCTTATGGAGGTCTTTTCAGGCCAAAGGAGACAGGGAGAACTCAGGATGGACACGAAAGGCCAAAAAGGCATGCATTAAGCTGTCAGCAACGATGCTGAAAGGAAGCTTTCTGGCAGATACTTGTGTGTAGTGATACATACTGTAAAGTAAGTGCCTGCCAATATCCTCCTTGGAGAACTGCTTCAAGACTCCCTGGACACATAATTCCTGCCCACAAAAAGCCCACACACACAGACATACACACACTTATTTTCCATTTCCCACCTGCCTTCTGCAATTCTTAAATAGTATTATGATGTAAATTAATTTCCCTCTTTGCCAATGCATCGGTCCTCTGGCTGCCTGGCTTCCCGAACCAATCAGGAAACCCCAGCGCTAAGGCCCTTCACCTTTCACAGGCTGCGTCTCGCTTCTGACATTTAATCAAACCGGGCTTAAATGGTGCCGGCGGGTACCTCTACACGGATGGGCATGTGGAGGACGTGATTTCCATCAGCGAGGGCTTCTTTGACATCATTAGCGGGCAGACACAGTTCAGGCCTCCCGCTGACGCCTGTCCACCACCCTTAATCCACCCACACACCCCCCCTGCCCAGGGGAACTGTGGGTGATGGTTATTTTCACCTGTCTTTCACCGCACACCCCTCCTCCCCATCCCCAGCCCACCCCAACATCATGGCTGTCAATCCTGCCCAGACACCCAGGCCGCACCCCGACCCCCTTCCTCAATCTTTCTCTGCGGACACCCATTGGTCCAGCAGCTCAGACGCTGGTCCGTACTCGGCCAATCAGGTTCTCAGGGCTCGGCTAAGTGCCTTGGCGAAAGGGCAGCCCGGCCTGCCACAAACTCCCAGTGATGAATGGTGGCGAATAATGGTGTCGCTTCGCGCGAGTCTATTAGGGCCCAGCGGCTGGGGGCTATGAGGGCGCGCTGGACGTCACCGCCCCTCATCACAGCCTGTAATTACTAGATTGAGCCATTCAGCCCAGCGCAGGAGCCATTCTGATGCCCGTCTCCCAGGGGAAGGGAGGGGAAGAAGGATTTAATGACATGGGTTATTGGGTTATTCCCTTCTTATTCCACGTGATGATCCTCTCACAAAACCAGAGGCAGACTCCAGCTGCTTAGGGTTTGCTTTGCAATAGCACAACTCCATTTGTCTGCATGGGCTCCACCGATTCCATCTGACTTCAGTTTTCAGCCATTTTAGCCGCAGAGTCACAAGTTCACCTCATGGTCCGTAGCGAGTTTATTTGTGACTCTGTATGCTAATGTGCCCTACTCCAATAATAGCCTGTGAGTGCCAAGGCCCATGAATCTAATGAATACCAATTTCTGTCCAATCTTTAACACAATTAAATAAAAGACTTCCCATATGCTGGATTTATTGACATACCCCACTAGTGGCAGCACAGGAGTAGTAAAGACTCATTTCCATATTTCTTTTTAATAATATTCGTAATGCGTATCCAGCATAATGTGACATCTTTGTTTCGTATATGCAGGGACAGCTGGTGGATTGGGTGTAAGACACATAAGGTGAGACACAACACCCCTCCCCAAACCCAAATCCAACAACCACCTTGCCCCCCACCCCACCCCACCCCACCCTCCTCCACCACTTTCATCACCTGGTGTCTGTAATTATTCTTCCCTTCACAGATGAATGGAGCCCACTGAATGAGCACCTTCAGAGAGCATCTCCAGAGCTGCCTTTAAAAATCACTATGGCAACACTTTCAACCTGACCAGCCTTTAGAGAAACACTGCACGTAGTTTGGACTTCTCTTTTTTTTCCAAGAGGTGGAGAGAGAGGGAGAGAGGGAGAACTCACAGTCTGAACTGTGGCTGGGGAGTGGATGGGAGACAATATGTGGTGCAGAAATAAGATTTTCAGTGCAGTGATGGCCGGGTATGTCTCACCCACATCGCTTTCTTCTCATCCCACACACACGTGCACACACACACTCTCACACACCTCGAGGTCGCCCTCTGCATCACCGTCGTTAATGTCACCATGTGTACTAACGTGCTCATATTTGCTATATAGATACATCTGGCTGTGCAAATTAGCCTTGATTGTTATGCTGTCTGACACTAATGTGTTTTGGGGCAAAATAGCCTACCCCCATGGAGAGACAGAGTGCCCCCCCCTCCGCCACCACCCCCGTGGCCAGAGAGCACGATGGGAAGAGCGCGGTCAGTGGGGGTTTTTGAGATGGAGGGGCTGATGGCTTCAGACAACGCTGTGTGAGGGCAAATTGAGTGCACACAGCATGAGCACCTAAGCTGTGAGACAATAATAATAAAAAAAATGTGTGTGTGTGTGTGTGTGTGTGTGTGTGTGCGCGCGCAATGCATGCGTGTTTGTGTGTGTATCTTTGTACGCCTTCCGTTGTGTGTCTATGAGGAGAAGGTGGTGTATCTGTATCTGTGTGTCTGTGTGTGTGTGTGTGTGTGTGTGTGTGTGTGTGTGTGTGCGTGTGTGTGTGTGCGCGTGTGTGTGCGTGCAATGCATGCGTGTTTGTGTTGTGTGTCTATGAGGAGAAGGTGGTGTATCTGTATCTGTGTGTCTGTATGTTTGTGTGTGTGTGTGTGTGTCGGTGTTTTTGTGTCCAAGTGTGTGTGTGTGTGCTTTTGTGTGTGTATGTGTGTTGTTTGCATGCAAAAGTGTGTGTGTGTGTGTGTGTGTGGGACACAGAAAAAAGACAAGGGTGAAGCAAAGTTCAGGGCAAAAGAATGTTGCTTCAGGTTTTCCAGGCCCATTGGGACCGGCGCTGTGGAGTGGTCTCGGGCACACACACACACACACACACACACACACAGGGCGCAGTGGTCTCGGGCAGGTGGGAGGTCGGCCATTTCATCTCAGGCACTAATTCTATCGAGGGGCCCCTATTAGCCTCGGCCAGGACCCTTTGCTCACCGCTCAGGCTGTCCAGTGGCAGCCTTCCACACACACACACACACACACACACACACACACACACATATAGACACACACACACGCGCACACACACACAAGCACGCACACACACACAAGCACACACACAAGCACACAGACACACATATAGACACACACACGCACACACACACACACAAGCACACACATATAGACACACACACGCACACACACACACACGCACACACACACAAGCACACACAGACACACACAGAGACACAGAAGCACACACAGACCCACACATAGACACAGGCACACACACACACACACACACAAGCACACACACACACACAAGCACACATAGACACACAAGCACACACACACACTCATATAGACTTAAACCCCATGCCCCCCACCCCACCCCAGCCCACCCTGTTAAAAGGGGTCTCAGTAAAGCAGGTCCCCGGCACGTCTGCTGCCTCCTCTAAAACATGGTGAGTCAGCACCGTAACCAGCGGTGTGTGTGTGCCTGTTGTTTTATTCATCACTGCAGCAAACTGGGTGGCCTGGAGGACGAGGTGCCGACAGCTTCCGCGGAGATGAAACAGGCCAAACACTCCGCACCGACTCCCACTCCGACTCACGGGGTGCTACCTCCTCCTTCATGCTAATGGCGTCGGGATTAAAGAGCGACGGGACTCGGAGTCGCACTCACGGTGAGATATACAACACTGGAGGTGAAACAGGAAGTGCTGAGACTTATGGAGATGTATAGTACATACCCATACCCATACCCATTCTGCCTTTTGTGAAAGAAAAGTACTGCAGCAGTCTATTTGTTTCATTCTGAATCTGATTACTGACATCAAGCACTTACCCCAAGGATCCCTTACACACACATACACACTCCCATACATACATAACACATCAAACACACACACACACACAACCTCCCCAGGCCCCACAGAGATGACTAGTAAAATGGTACTGTATGTTTTTCTGTGTATTTTAACTGCCGTATAGTCTGCAGAAATGTGTACGTCTCTATCGATATTCTCTCAGTAAAATCACCAGCTCTACGCTCCAGTCCAGGTTACATGCATATAGTCAATACCAATTACAGAGCATCAGCTGTTAACCAGTAGCAGCACTGCACTGAACCGTGTTTGCAACTGTAATCTGTGAAGCTAGCCCTCATTACTGTTTTTGCAGGGCACAGTCTTCATCCCCACCTGTACTATACCAAATGCTTTAAACATTAGCATCCGTGCATCTAAAGCAGGGATGAGGGCCATTTAGTCACACACAAAGTAAAATATAAAAAACAGATGCTGCAGTAAGGACCTGAGTCAGCAAGTTCAAGTCCATATGAGTATGCCTGAAACACCGCTTCATCATTATTAGTAGCGGTTATAGTTTCTGGTCACACTTTATCTTTATGTGGTACACTTTAGAATAACGTCTCCTTACAAATCATGTATAAATGTAATTATTATATATTAACTCTCTATATATTAACACTTCATTCATCATTCATCATTTGTTAACCATTATTGCCATGTTATTTGTCATCAACAAATCATTTTTAAACATATTTATATTCTGTCTGCTTGTTTGTTGGCTGTGTGTCTGTATATATGAAGAAAAGAGGTGTGCACACTAAAATATATAATCACAGGTGCTAGAGAAGTGTAGGAGGCATTTCACAAGAGGTGGTCTGCACACCGTTTTGCTTATGTAAAAAACAAGACAAAGTTAAATAAAATCTTTTTCTGGCGCAAAACAGTTAATTAAGAGTTAACAAATACATTTATACATGATTTATAGGGAGGAGTTATTCTAAAGTGTTACCCTTTATTTTACTGTCCCTGTTACATCAATTAGGTACAGTGTGACAAGTGTAACAATATGTGACATTATGTACTTAAGACTGTACTGTAGGTAAGGGTTAGTGTAAGTACACGTTACATGTAGATAGATTAAAAAAGGAACCGTAAATTAAATAAATAAAGTGTTACCAATTTTCTAGAATTTCTTCAGAGCATAATACAGTATCTTCAAGGCCATACAGTCAACATCAAAGGAGCCCCCATTCCCACCCACTACCTACCCAAAGTGAATTCAAAGACTCGGTAGAGGCTGGGTGGGCACCTTCTCCGCAGGTAGAAATGAGATGTTTGCTAAAACAGTACATTCCTCCAAAACAGGCCCCTCCATCCACAACACAGTGATTGTAATTACCAGCTTAATCATCATGAGGGAGAACAATTAACATGTTGAAAGAACATTTAATTAGCCGACTACATCAACACACTGTTGCTGTGTTTTGATGGATATCAATGATGGCCAACAGCCTCCACGCTTCACTGTCCCTTCCTCAGAGCAGTCAGTCAACTCTTCATTTCCAGCCTAACGTTAATGGACTTTATTTACATATACATGACTTATTTTGTTCATGGCACTGGAAAGATTGGGTGGCTGGGGGGTTGGGGGGGTTAGCTTGCCCTAAGGGCACTGCTGTGTCAGACATATCACACATCCGATTACCCCTCTCTGCTGATAGCGAGCAAAAGTAAAAAAAATGTCATTAATCTCTAATCTGGTTCTTACCAGCAATCTAATTCCACTACATGCATGGCATCATGATATACCCATGACCGCCGCCACACACTGGACGCCAGCCAAACAGGAAATCATAATAGTTCAGGCACCGTGAGACATCCCTGTCGATGAGGACAAGGACAATGGGTTTTGAGTGCCTTAATATAAATCTAAATGTCTCTAATATTAGAAAAGCAACATTAAAAGGAGTGTCATAAATTTAGGTTTTTAAAAGGGAGCATTAATTAGCTGACCTGGAGGCTCTTGCATGAGATGGCACAGACGGTTTGGCACATGCTTGAGGCACTTTGTCTCTGTATTTTAGCATATTTGACTTTCAGTTTCTCAGCTCAATAACTAACCTATGTACAATCCATTATTCATGGCAATTACCTGGGGTGGACATATTTGTGAGCGCTCTCTCTCTCTCTTACTCCCCCTCTCTCTCTCTCTTTGTCTCTGTCTCCCCCTCTCTCTCTCTAGCAGTCCTTCCAACGCTTTGTTGGGCTGAGGGAGATGCGTCACACAAAATCCCAAAACAAAGCAACCTCTCAGGGCGTGTGTGTGTGTGTGTGTGTGTGTGTGTGTGTGTGTGTGTGTGTGTGTGTGCGCATGTTCGCCTCTCTCTAAACAAGGCAGCATGCTGATGAAAGAATAAGCCTTGAATGATTAAAACACTGCTGAGGGTATTCAGTTAACAAAGATGTAAACATGCATGCTTTTGTGATGGGAGGGATGAGTGCCTTCTCTCTCTCTCTCTCTCCCTCTCTCTCTCTCTCCCTCTCTCTCTCTCTCTCTCTCTCTCTCTCTCTCTCTCCTGTTATGGGTACTGACCATAGAGTTAAAACTAGAGAGAGAGGACTCCGTATCGTTGTCTAAGCAGGCTTTGTGACTTCGTGGGGGATCCAAAATGGCCGCCGAAACGGATGCGATGTCAACAAACACAATGTGCGTCAATTAGAAGACACACTGTCTTTAAAAGTATTTAGTTCATCAGCTATGGACTTGATCATTCTGAAATTCAACGCAGTGCTGCAAAATCATGTCAGCTACATGGAATTAACAAAATAAAGGTTAAAAAAAGCCAGTGAAGAGCCAGAAGCCAGCAGGGAAACTGACGATTTGACAGTGTGTATTGACGGACGATTATCAACATACACAGGACTGTAAGTCGTGATTGCATAATTTAATGTTATAAAATATATTCATACGAGCTTATTTTAAACAAATACAGTCAGACACTTAGCCGTGTTAAACAGATACACCCAATTTGCTGTTAGAAAATACGTTAATTAGCCTGCAACATCCTGTATATTGCAGGCGAGTTTGGCTGCTAATGTACATATCCTGAGCATCAATCAATTACGTGAAAGGAAGGCTTCAAAACCATTATGCTTATCAAATGGTTTAATGCCCTGTGATTTTAAAAGATGTTCAGTAACTGAAACTGTAATCTCTTTCGTTGATGATCAGCAGCCGCCAAAACAAAAATCTGGCAGGTGCTAATTTTGAGCCCTGTAGCTACTATGCATTTTCAGGCCATTTTTAAATTTTATTAGCTTTTTGCATCACAACAGTGCACCCTATTACTTTGACATGCATCCGCAGTTATTAACATACATCTGGTGATTCAGACAGCCATATATTATACATTTCTTGTAAAGAAATTGTCAAAAAAACGAGGGCAAACAGTCTCTCGACCTTGGAATTTAGGAATTAGTCAGTACAGTCTGAAGATCGTTTTTCTTCATAAATTGACTCAATTCTCGAAATATTTTATACTACAGTTACCTACCTATGGAAGGATTCCAGACGCCTTTTGCGATTATTGGTGCAGTTATAACAGGCACAGGACTCAGGCATGCTGTATTTGCGGAAGACGACACCATTGATTTCTATGTGATCAATGCACGACACATTCCCGTTTCGACCATGGTGGCGGGCCTCCATGGAATCACAGCATTACGTCACCAGTGCTCTCTCTCTAGTTTTAACTCTATGGTACTGACACATCCATCCACCATAATCTTCTGCCATGCTGCATGTTGCTTTAAAAAAGAGCCTGGACTAACCTTCTCACAGACAGTCTTGCCATAGACACTGGCACATCCACCATCACCCCACCTCCGCACACACACATACACACACACATACACAAACACACACACACACATCTCGCCTGTTTGAAACAACTGCTTCTCTGAAAACATACACCCTCTTACTGGAT
>CM050217.1:450000-525000 GCA_027475355.1 Coilia nasus | reverse complement strand
CATTTCTACTAAATAATGTCACAATGGGCCATACCAGCATCAGATACTCTTTTCAGTTCTTCAAAAGCAAGGAAGTTCTAAAAACAATTAACACCCAAGAGGAAAACAGGTATAGAATGGGTATGGGTTAGTGCAGGAGATAAAAAAAAGGCACCTCATCAACAAAGTATACTAAACATCCAATGATTTTTGTCTCCACATCTTGCTCCTTGCTTCTCCACGATGTGTAAATGTCATGTCTACAAGCTACCCCTGCTTGGCCCTTCTCTGGTAAATGTCATGTCTACAGGCCACCCCTGCTTGCTCCTTCTCTGGGCAGGAGAAGGTAAAAAAAAGGCCTGCGCCAAAAAAAAATGGCTGCTAAACCCCCACCAAGGCAGTTATGATCCAGGACCATGATCCCTTGCTTCGGAGGAAATGATGGACTCCTCTCGGCGGACAGGCCCCCTATAAGTCCACTCCCCGGCAGAGTGGCAGGCCTGTAAATTTGCTTTATGTTGTCATTACTTACGGGGAGGCGACCGGCGGACTCAGCTCGACCAGTTGCATATGAGTTACGGCCACGGATCAAACTTGGTGACTTCTCCTCCGGAGTGGAATAGCCACAGTAATGACATGTTAAAGTAGAACAGGCCGCGCTGACAAGTGCACTGCAACTAAGTGGTATTACTTATTGTCCCCCCCACCCCCCACCCCGCCCTACCGCTGTGCCGGTGTGTCCTTGAGACAGGAGTTTTATCACCTACCCTTGAGTTTGTGCCGCAAAGACATATGCCAGAACGCATTAAGGCATCGCCGATCATAAACCCACATAAAAACGATATGGGTCTATACAGTGGGTCACTCCCAAATGTAAACCTTTGAACAGAAGAGGCTCTTGGAAAGCCAGCCTGCACTGACTTTGGTGGATTGGGAGCATTTCAAATGCTCTTTCGTTCCACCTCTCCCAAGGTTGTGCTTTTAGACGCGCGGGAAAAGGCGCCAAAAAAGACCTTGCTTTTATCCTCTGAGAGCCCAGCACACAAGCGAGACGCTGACTGATCCGAACGCTTTACTGAAGACTCCTGTTATCAGTGGACCCCTTGTTGTTGAACTGTCATACACATACAGAGCACACACACACACACACACACACACACACACTTTATTCACTCTCTCATTACTGCAACACTGACAAGCGCCTTTTCTCTCCATTCCTCACCAACACTGACTCAACTGATCCCCAGTTCCCCCCCTCTCTCTCACACACACACACACACACACACACACACACACACACACACCGCCTCCTCCTTTTCTCTCTTTTATCATCCATTCCTGCCTTCTTATTCCGAGTGCTTCATGTAAAAAGAGCACTCCTCTCATTTGCCGCTAGCCTCCCACTGTGCGATTGAAGGTCAGTACAGTCCAGACAGAACAGCCTGCACCCCCCATGTAAACTCGCCTGATGCATCAGACACTTTCACATTGTTTCACTTTGTGTAAAGCGTCTAAAACCTCTGCATTGGTACTTGTCCACTGCACGGTGGGCAGATACCTGCGTCAACCAATTGCAACTGCTCACTGAATGTATAGCTTTGTCTATATCCACCTCACCAGCTGTATAGCTTTGTCTATATCCACCTCACCAGCTTCACTCAGTGCTGCTGGAACTACAATGGACACTCAAGCTTGAACGTTTCAGATCAATTTTATTGTTTTTAGCCTTCCCTGTTCGCCGATTGGCCAGTATACAGTCAGAAACTTATGTCCATGCTCCCTGACGCAGTTGCTGGAGGTAAATGAAACTGAGCAGAAACACTAGGTGGCGCTAGCCTGGCTACATCCAAACCTGCCGCCTCCCAAACATCCACACACCCACCTATCCACCCGCAGGCATGGGCACCCTGAAGGACCCCTATTTCGCATCGCCTTCACAGTCCCCCACGGCCTCCTGTTCCCAGGGCCCTCGTTTCAACAATCTATTTCCACGAACGCCGCCTAGAAAGGAGAGGGCTCGATCTTGAGGAATGCGTACAATTTGGCGACTGGAATTCACAAGAGCTGGTTTGCCTCCTTGACAGAGTGAGTGTGTCTGGCCTGCTGCATGCTTTTGCCTAATGTGACATCCTGAATGTGGGCACAATACATCATTTGTGCCGCACAGGATGACAAGGGCCTGGGCTCAGGAGGTAGTGGATGGTCCCCGAGGAGGGGAAGGTTGTGGGTGGTTATCACTACACAAAATGACGCACTTTGTCTCCCTTCAAATGTAGGAACTGAAAAATGGGAGGACATGAGTCACGCACACAGAATGCGTGAAGCATCAGTACAGCGTGTTGCCCTGCAGTCTTGAGCAGAAAGACTGCATAGCTTTAGTTGCCATGTAAGGGGTTTAAACTACACATGACTGGCACAGTACTACACTCAGCAATGTCACCTTCAGAGAAATGACAAGCGGAGACAA
This sequence comes from Coilia nasus, assembly GCA_027475355.1. Taxonomy (NCBI): domain Eukaryota; kingdom Metazoa; phylum Chordata; class Actinopteri; order Clupeiformes; family Engraulidae; genus Coilia; species Coilia nasus. The sequence goes on along the minus strand of CM050217.1, from coordinate 522,554 downwards.
AGAGCCAGTGGACATCTACAGGTGTGTTATTATAGCATCAGTATCCCATTACGACATACAGTAGGGGTTTTTGGGATCACCTATTGTAATCTTAGAGCGATTTACAGTGGCGAGATAATATTTATAACAAATTCAAAAATAAAGCATGTAAAGAAAAGAAACAAGACTGTTAGGTGTTAAAGTTTGTCACACACCCTCTGACACCCAACCAAAAAGAAATCTGCCAGACATCGCACAGCTCAAGCTGCTGACACCATTGTACATGGTACTTTTTATTTAATTTCTTCTCGCAACAAAGACGAGTGCTTTTAAAACCAATCCTTGAGATGAAAGAATAGTGGGCAGGTTTGCTGTTTCACGAACAAGCGAGAAAAAAGAACAGCAAAGACAAATACGGTTGTCAGAGCGATGAATGTTTTTTTTTTTTCTTTCTGAAATTGAATTTTTCTGCATCTCATCATGCAATCACCAGAACCCTTTTGTACAGCAGCAAACTTTTCTTTTTTCCAAAGAGAAAATAAATGCTCTCTTGATGTGCACATAACAGTATGGCATAACGTTGTCAGGGAGCTTTTGAATGATGCATTTACTTCAGGAGGATATATGCAGGCCCTATAATGCTTCTACTGCCTTTGTGCAGGTGCCCACTTGACCATTTTTTTGTTTCGCCCACTAAAAAAGAACACGGTCAACTTGGTCTCATAAAAAATTCAGCCGGCGTTTACCCGAAAGGAAAAGAAAAAGATGGAGAGAAAAAAAGAAACGATCTAGCATCATACATTATGTAGGTTGACGAGAACTCCAAGCCTGGCTTCTGCCCCGTATCCATCCTTCACCAACACAGAGCAGCTGCATAAGGAGGGAAGCAAACGAAAACAGAAAGAAAAGGGCCTGGCTGGCTCTGCTAGAAACCCACTCACCCTCTTCCTCGCTTACAAACCGCTGCACTGCAACCGCCACACATCCAGATAAATACATCACTCGCCAACATCCATGCATCACTCACCAACATTCATGCATCACTCACCAACATCTATAACGTTTAGGAGTTAAAGGAGAACTTTGGTGTAAAATGAAAACTGGCATGTTAAAACATCATACCAAGTTGGTATGTGTACTGAGGAGCAAAATTGATTTAGCCTGTTGCATTCAGAGTTTACCAATTTTTTATCATTTGTCCCAGAAGGCTAACAATGGACGTGGTAGGTGCCCTTAAACAAAGCATGATGACTACGCTATTTTTAAACCATTAAAACAGCTCGAAGAAACTCCACACTCCATCGGTAGTACAACAAAGGCCCTGACATTAAAAACGAGGCACCAAGAACTTTGTAAGTGTACACAACATTTATTAATAAAACAGTTTTGACAGGCAGTACCTTGCTGTAGTTTCTCGTCGGCGCCATGATGAAAGTTAAACTCTGAATGGAACAGGCTAAATCAATTTTGCTCCTCAGTATACATACCAACTCGGTATGATGTTTTAACATGCCAATTTTCATTTTACACCGAAGTTCTCCTTTTACGGCATGCATAGGACATCCACAGGTCTCAGGAAGGGTTGGGGAGGGGACAACCCTTGGGCTCAGGTCTCAGGGAGGGTTGGGGAGGGGACAACCCTTGGGCTCAGGTCTCAGGGAGGGTTGGGGAGGGGACAACCCTTAGGCTCAGGTCTCAGGGAGGGTTGGGGAGGGTGCAGAGGTTATTTTTTAAATGCTAATGGGCTGCTACTGTCGGTCCATGGCACTGGAATACGGAGGGCTTCAGGACTGACACCTCCTGGGATGACAGACATAGAGTAAACATGACTACATGACACTGCATGCAGTAGCTCTCCTATTTCGGGAGCACTAAAGTTCAACGAGATGCGGTGGGTGAAAGGTGAGGGGGGGGGGGGTGCTGTCTGAAAATTTTCATGCGAGGGGTCAGATCGCTGTGGGGTCCAGCGCCTAACCCGCATTCCTGTGCGAGCGCGGCTGTCTAACAAGGCAGACTCAGGTGTGCGTTCCTGCTCTTTATTACTCAACCTCTCTGGCGCCGCGGCTGCCGTCTCGTGAGGGCCAAATGTCACGCACACGCCAGCCAGTCCAGACACATCAGCGGGCCCCGCGCTCTGCTGCCGGTGGGTCTGACAGCTGAACAGGGCAAGCTGTGGGACGTCTCCTTCTCTACCTCCTGTTTAATTGCTCCTGATACTGAGGACCGCCAGGACCATCAGGTACAAAGGGAAGGACGCATCAGGGAACACTTGGTAGAGTCCAGAAGGGAGATATGTAACAAGCTTGATTATAGTCAAAAGGTTTTCAGCCATATTTTAAAATCATGTAATCAATACACCAGCACTAAGGAAAACATTGCAGGACACACAGTCATTGAGATTAAAGGTAGAGGAAGACAAAAATGAACCGGTAACACTTTAGAACTACGCCTTATAAATCATGTATAAATGTATTTGTTAACTGTTAATTAACACTTCTCTTTTCTTCTTTAATGCAGACAGACAGCCAACAGACAAGCAGACAGAATACAAATATGTTTATAAATGACTAATTGATGAAAACTAATGTGACAATAATGGTTAATAAATGATGAACAACGTGGTAATTAAGAGTTAACAAATCCATTTATATATTATTTATAGGGGGTAGTTATTCTAAAGTTCTAAATTCTAAAGCTTTTGAGGCCTTCGCAGAGACACTCACAAGGCTTTTGTGGCCTTCGCAGAGACACTCACAAAGACAATTCATCTGTTACAGTCATGGACATAAACTCGTCTGGATTCCCAACAAAATGGAGGACTTCTATTTCTGATACCATTCATAATCACAGTAGTGTCTGTCGTTGCGTACAAGTGCTTAGAAAAATTGCTCCACTTTTTTTTTATACTTAGAAATAACTTTTTTTCCCCTTGAGTGCACAGCAAACAAGTGCAGTTTTCATTTTGTAATTTTAAATGCAGCGAACTGTTTGCCTTGCCATCCTGGAAGTATGGAGCAGACATGAAGGATGGCGGCAGGGACACTGACTACTGACTGGAGCAGCCCTTACCGGCACAAGTCAAGAGCACCGCTGTCAAATCGCCGTGCTCAGCTGAAATTGCTTTTTATGATTTAGTGGCAGGCACTGAATCTTCTTTATATGTTTTCTATAAGGGTAGTACGGCTCCCAGACATGGAATGTAAATGAAGGGAGAGTCTTCTGATGGGGCATGTGGGCGGAAGGTTTGTGGTGGGGGTGTGTGTGTGGGGTGTGTATGTGCGTGTGGAGGGGGGGTGTCTGAAGGATGGCCGTCCTGCATGGGCAGCGAGAAGGCGTGGTGGACGGTGTCACTTCTTCCCTGGCATGACAATTCAGGTGTGTGTGTGTGTGTCTGTGTGTGTGTGTGTGTGTGTGTATGTGTTGTGTGCGTGTGTCTATGTGTGTGTGTGAGCGTGTGTGCATGCATGTGTGTGTGTGTGCGTGTGTCTGTGTGACACACAATATGACATGTATCAGTGTCTCTCTGAGCCCTGTCCAACTGCTTGAGGCTAAGAGCATAATCAGGTGATTTTCGGCTGCTGTTGGCCATCAATCAACAGCACTTGGCAGATAATGCGGCTGATTGAATTTTGACTCTTTGATGGCGTCAGATCCTAAACTTCCCATGCCTACAGTCACCGCCACAAGGACGAGAGGGGGGACAGGGAGAGGGGGAGGGAGGGGGGAGAGCGGAGAGCGGAGAGGGGAGGGAGGAGAAAAGCATCCAAAAAGCATTTTTGGTGGGCCTAGAGGAATAAAAATCTACAAACCCACACACACACAAATCAGTAAAATCAGATCAGATTGGCGTTGGGGACACGCGAGAGCAGAATTAATCTCCTTTGCTGCTTAGCGCCCAGCGGGCATCACAGCGTCTGTGTACACACAAGCATAGCCCACTGCTGTTCCAGCGCTCTTCCCTCTCTCTCTCTCTCTCTCTCTCGCACTCTCTCTCTCTATCTCTCTCTCGCGCTCTCTCTCTCGCTCTCTCTCTCTCTCTATCTCTCTCTCGCTCTATCCATCTCTCTATCTTAGCCCTCCCTTTCTCCTCACGCTCTCTCTCTCTCTCTCTCTCTCTCTCTCTCTCTCAATCTCGCGCTTTCTCTCTCTCTCTCCATCTCGCACTCTATCTCGCGCTCTCTCTCTCTCTCTCTCTCTTGCTCTATCCATCTCTGTATCTCAGCCCTCCCTTTCTCCTCACGCTCTCTCTCTCGCTCTGTCTATCTCTCTCTCTCTCTCTCGCTCTATCCATCTCTCTATCTTAGCCCTCCCTTTCTTCTCACGCTCTCTCACTCTCTCTCTCGCTCTGCCTATCTCTCCATCCCAGCCCTCCCTCCTCCCTCTCCCTTTCTCTCTATCCTATCCCTGCTTCCCTGTCCCTTTCTCTCGCTCTCTATTTTTGTCTCTCTTGCTCCATCTCTCCATCCCATCCCTTTCTCTGTCTTTCTCTCTCCCTTGTGCTCCCTCTCTCTTTATCTCTCACTTCATCTCTCCATCCCTCCCTCCTCCCTCTCCCTTTCTCTCTCTCACTCTCTTGCTCTACCTCTCCATCCCATCCCTCCCTCCCTCCCTCTCTCACTCACTCTCTTCACCCTCTCTCTCTCTCTCTCACTCTCTTCACCCTCTCTCTCTCTCTCTCTATTTATCCATTTTTCCCTCTCCTTGTGTTTCATGTGCTTGCAAAATGTACAAATGCCACCCCATTTATCACTGAATAAAACCTGTGTCATGTATAGGTCAACATACATCATTTAGCTATTAGGACAAGCCTGCATTCAAGTCTTTAGCTGAATCCTTGAGCTTGACTGAGACATTAGCCCTACATGTACCAAATGCAAAAATAATAACATGATCCAAATGTGACATGATCAGATGTCAAAGCCCGGTTCACATATTCATGACATTGTGACTAAAGAGTAATCATGTAAGCCGTGTGGCTGTTTCTGTAAGGGCAGCACATGTGCTTTGCTTTGCCCGTCTTTCCTGCCAGTGCCTGGGAGATACTGCCAGAGGTCAGAGGTCAGGGCATCACTCAAAGGGCTCTCACATACCATCATCATGCACTCACTAACTCCAGGCTCGACAGTGAGTCATCCTAATTCACACAAAAGGCTTACGGGGATAAAAAAAACACCACCTGTTCCCCTTGACATGGTTGTAAGGCAATTACACTGAAATGGCGCAAAGCGATTAGGGACTTCGCCTTGCAAATTAAAGTGCCACACTGACAAACCAATAAGGGTGACGCTGTCATACAGCCAGCCGTTTATATTATTAGATTTACAACTCTGGGGGATGTGATTGCAGCTTTACCTCTCTGGAGCAAATGAAAACTCCACATTGGCAATTGTGCGAGGGAGTAGCTCCATGGCTGTTCATGACCAATAAAGACAGTGATTGCTCTGGGAGTGACAGTAAAACCACACTGAGGTCCCTCTAGCTCCGGTCCGAGAGAGAGAGAGAGAGAAAAGATAACTTCCCCGACACAGTAATGCATTCATACAGTCATCCCAGATCCCAATGAGTGTAGATAATCTATCCGGACTCCCTCCCTCCTGTGCCTCTCTTGAAATGGGTGTGGGAAGCATTAGTGTTTGTTTACATGTCTATCTGAATAGCACATCAAAGAGCAGTCGTAGCATTCAAGGAATAGATGCCCTCATTACTGTGAAGGTTGTGCGGTAATGCAACTCCATCTGAACAGATTTCTCACAGCAAGACAGAAGCCTGATGAGGGGCCATTGTACCTCTTCGTTCATGCCAGCCCGTAAAAGCAGACGCTCTTATGAGAATTTGCATCACAAAGGATGGAATGAATGCACTGTTCTTTTTGTAATTTCATTTTTTATTTTCATGAGAAATGAGAGGAAGGAAAGAGAGAGAGAGAGAGAGAGAGAGAATGTTGGCTTTTTTGGCCTGATCTGCCAGGATACCACCTACACAAACACTCAGCTTATCTCCCAGTGCAGCTCAACACCACGCACTGTCCTCAGCTTACAGAAATAGCACACATGAGCACAGCCCCCCCATAACCACCCGCCCCCCTCCCACCTCTCCCAACCCCCCCCCCAGCAGGAACCTTATGCAAACAGGTGACACTCTGGCTTACCCCTCAGCCCCCCACAGCAGGAACCTTATGCAAACAGGTGACACTCTGGCTTACATGAGGCCTTTTGAAGTCAATGTTCTCCTATGGTCCCATAGTTCTTACGGCTGGCTTTATATTAATCATATTTATTGAGTGTACACCCACACACACAAATATACACACATACACATACACACGCACACACACGCGCACACACACACACACACATACACACACACAGCAGGGTTGTGTAAGCACACAGGAACCCTGTGTACCCTGGATAGAACAGATAGCAAACAGCACAGACTCCAACAGGAATACACATACATTTGCAGGAAAATATACACTCACACAGAGAGAGAGAGAGAGAGAGAGGGAGAGAGAGAGCAAGAGAGAGCGAGAGAGAGGGGTTCAAAGGCATTATTTCCTGAAGCATTACACAGTCAGCACTCTATAGCAGTCTTTGTGGTCATTACACACAGATTTCTGACACGCCCCCTCCACCCCCCATCAAACCACAAAACAGTACGCCTTTTCTTTTGACCTAAAAGTTAATTATTTCGCTATTTGATAGTCAATTTCACTGGTGAGTGCATTCATTGTGTAAACATAGCAAATGCTGCAAAACAATTTAGCCCACTGGATCGATAGAGTAATCTGTAATGCTGCGTGGCCAAGCCAAAGTGGTAATCAAATGAAGCCGTGTGCTGTGGTCTGTCTGGTGCTCTGGCAAGGCCGGCGTGTAAAGGTCTACAAGCCAAAGTTTTAATCAAATGAAGCCGTGTGCTCTGGCCTGTTGGCTGCTCTGACCTGTCGGCTGCTCTGGTGCTCTGGCAAGGCGGTGTGTAAATGAGCGTAGGTCCCGTGTAGCCGGATGGCGTGTGTGTGTGTGTGTGTGTGTGTGTGCGTGTGTGTGCCGGATGGCATGCAGGTAGCGGCCACACAGCTGCCAAGTGTCACCAGGCTGTATGTTTGGGTGTGTGTCTGTGTGTGTGTGCCAGCTAGGCCTGTGTGTGTGTGTGTGTGTGTGTGTGTGTGTGTGTGTGTGTGTGTGTGTGTGTGTGTGTGTGTGTGTGTGTGTGTGTCGGTGCATGCCAGGCACTATGTGTGTGTGCCAGGCTCTGTGTGTGCTTGTATGTGTGTGTCTGTGTGTGCAGTAGGTGCATGTGCGTGCGTGTGTCTGTGCGTGCCAGACCTGGTGTGTATGTGTGTGTGTGTGTGTGCACTGGGTGCATGTGTAGGTGTAAGTGTGTGTGCGGGTGCATGCGTGTGTGTGTGTGTGTGTGTACGTGTGTGAGTGTGAGTGTGCTGTGGGGATGGCAGGGGTTCACCTCACACCTGCTCTCCAGTTTAGCCCCTACAGCATACCAACAAACCAGCCAGGGTGAAGAAGCTCAGAGTGCACACACACACACACACACACACACACACACACACACACACACACACACATCCAGATGCCTTTTGTCTCTGTCTCACTGACACAGTGATATAGTGAGGTCCAGATGCTTTCCCTCTCTCTCTGTCTCTCTCTCTGCCTTTCTCTGTCTTCGTCTCTCTCTCTCTATCCCACACACACACACACAGGATTCTCTCCATTTCACACACCCTCTCTCCTTCAGAGGTACACACACACACAGGCACACACACACACATACCCCACCCTGGCGCTGCAAGCTGGGGCTGTATCTGTGCAAGGGGGGTGAGGTGAGCCTTCTGGGCGACAGCTGTGAGATAATCACTGGGGTTTCGTTCCTTGCCGTTCACCTCCGACTATCTGTTCGACGCGCGGCCCCACCTCCACACACACACACACACACACACGCTGTTCACCTCCGACTATCTGTTCGACACGCCGCCCCACCTCCACTGACTGTCACACACGCCGTTCACCACCGAATATCTGTTCGACGCGCCGCCGCACCTCCACTGACCAACCGACACACACACCACTCATCTCCGACTATCTGTTCCACACCCCCACCTCCACCACCTCAACTCCTTTTGGCAGGGATCCATTCAACCTCCCTCCCTCGCTCCCGACCGACCGACACACACACACACACACACACACACACACACACACACACACACACACACACACACACACACACACACACACACCCCGGCGAGCCAGTAGTGCTGCTGCTGCTGCTGCCACCGACAGCCTCTGGCACCGTATCTGGCTCCTCTACCCATCCATCCATCCCTCCATCCATCCATCCATCCATCCCTGCTCCAGGTGCCGCTAGGAGGGGAGGGGGGTAGGTGAGGGGGATTCAGGGGACCTAAAGCCCCTACATGGCTATGATATGGTTGGGGTGGGGGCCCAAAATTATTTTCTGTCAGGAGGCCCACATTTTCTAGCGGTGCCCCTGCCTGCCTGCCTATCACCAGGGACGGACTGGGACCAAATAACGGCCCTGGACCCCCCCCCCCCTTTTCTGAATCCACCTTTCTCCTTACGTTTTCTGCTCGTCATATTTCTGTTGAAACTAATGATTTACTCAATCTTCTTTTTAGGCTTTTAGGCCTATGGAATTGATGCTGTACAAATTATCGTATTATCGCCCCTGCTGTTGCTAGTTGTTAGACTCTAAATTTTGGTTACTGAACAGGGCCGACCGACGGCCGTAGAGTGGACGGCCGTTCTGGACTTTTCCAGAATGCACAGATTGCCAGTCTGCCCTTGCCCATCACCGAGGACCACTGGCTTCCTGTCTGTGGGGCACCATCTGCACCCCTGGACTGCACTGCACCATAGTTATGTGGCGAGACGCAGCCAGACATTGCTGCTTAGACACGTTGTTAAACACACGATGTGGCTTTCGCATAATGCTGCTTCTCTTCTCACCACCGCCACCACCGCCAGACGTCCCTCCTCCGCAGTATTGCGTGGATTACTGCACAGGCCGATTAGGACCGATGATGCGGCCTAATCAGCGTCAGCCTCAGTGCAGCGCCGTGTCATGGTGTGCGGGGGAGGGGTGGTGGGCGGGCGCTGATTGGTGTCAGGGCAGCTCTCGGAACACTGACAGAGCAGCTTCCACCTTTAGCGAGCGAAACCCGTCTGCGAGTCTGTGACACAATCCCTGGGAGGAGAAGGCGTCATGGCTTCCCAGTTATCCCATAATATGCTGTCATTTATCTGTCACACGGGCTGTTATGCTTTTATTTTCTCCTGTTTTTCCCTCCATTTTCCATAAATGTGAGGTAAGCAGTGCTATTGAGTGCTAGCTAAAGTGACAACAAACCTTCATTCCAGCTGACAGCCAAGTGGTAGCGACTCACAGAGTCTACCAGGAGAAAACACATCGCAGGCCTCTTTTAACGGCTCATAAAGTTATATATGTGCGATGGCTGACAGATAGCGTCAGTAAAAGGCAGCCTTGCCTGACGAGGGAAACAGGGGAATGCATATGTCTTTCAGCCCGGCTGCCGACTGTGAACCGTCATTAAGCTCCTAACTTCAAAGCGCGAGCCGCATGCAGAGAGGCGCACAAAACAACACCAGTAAAAGTGGAGACCCATTGAAGTCCACACTGCCATAACAAACAATCTTCTGTTCGCAAGCGAGCCCATGGGGTCCTTTTCAGAGCAGCACAGACAGGGTAACGGCTGTGCCTTACCGTCGAAAAACACATTTGCAAATAACCATTAATTGAAATGAAGCCTTCTTATCTAAGGGCCAACCGAGACCTTAACAGAAAACGCTTCTTTGTGTGGTAATTTGAAGAGATAAAAAAAATCCGCCATTGTAAAATAATTACCATCGGTTGCTAGAGGGCTGCTTGGCATGCAGACCAACGCTGTTTTCCATCTAAAAAGCAACTTGTGTTATGTGGCTAGTGATGGGCAATGCATGTGACTGCAGCGTAGCGTTTACCCCTCTTAATCTCCTAATGCTTGCAAATGCTGGGCAAACTAGAAGAGGCATCAGCATTCTCATCTGCTGAGGTAAAAACTGACAGAACTTCAGAAAATAGTGATACAGCGCAGGAGATTTCCCTGCAACTGAAACCAGACAGCCATGCGTAGCTGCTGTCTGTCAGCCCAGCAGTTTTTACATGTCCATCAGCGCTGAACTGATAGCCTAGCATGCCATCATCAGAGCAGACATATTGGAAAACACAGATCGCTCGTCTGTAATATGACTGTGCACGCACCACCAGTAGTGATGCCATAATGAAATCAGTTTGTTTGCTTTCTCTTGTTTGAGTTTTTTTAGCTGTTTTTTTTTTCTTTCTTGCGAGGAATACAGCACTTTTTTCCATTTTTCTGATGTTGCTATAAAACACATATCAGCGGGCCCAGAAAACCCTGGCAATACTGGCTTTGTGACATTTCTGAAATTGATTTTGGGTGGAAAACAAATGGCTCAACTTGTGTTTACATTAGGCAGCCCTCCATTTATCAAATCTAGGCATTGTGTTTGACTGATTACCCTTATTCTTTTGACGGAGGGTATGCCTTCAGCAGGGCCGGTCCTGGTTGGCACATACCCCCAGTGCCCATTACTTCCCTCCCTATGACACGCAGCACCGTAACCCCGAGAGACAAACTGACGCAATTTAGCAATAAAAGGACACTGTGGATATACATAATTGACCCATATCAAATTAAATAATCCATTTTAAATAGACATCCATTTTAAAACAAATGTGTTTGGACTCTTCACTGTCTGTGACAAGGGGGTTGTTTGTTTGTTTGTTTTTGGTAAAGAACAATAACATTGGCATGGCAATAAATCAGCAGGCCCTGATCGTAACAGCACCACCTAACGTCAGGCGACAGCTCGTCGACCCTTTTTTAAAAGCGTGCGCATCTCTTTCAGTCTGTATGGTTTTCGACGCAGCACGAAAGCCAAGCGTCAGGCGGTGATCCTAATTACGCTCTGTGTTTGCACGGGGCTCCTCGGTGTGTCATGTCACGCCGCTCCCACAATATAGGGGCAGATGGAGGGGTGGGGGCAGATGGAGAGGTGGGGGGGCAGATGGAGGGGTGGGGGGGGGGCAGATGGAGAGGTGTGGGGCAGATGGAGGGGTGTGGGGCAGGGACTGCACGAGGGCACTCGAGGAGGACCGCTTGGCAGGCTTAATTAAACCAGGCTTTGAAGTGCTGCAGCAGACACCTTGGGTGTGAGGCGAGCGGCGAGCTGAGAGGAGATGCAAGGATAAGGCGGTGGCGCTGCAACACAGCACAGCACAGCCCCCCCCCCCACCATCAGCAGCATGACAAGGACTTCTCAGTTCCAGAAAATCACCCGAGACACTTCCTTTCAGAAGCAGAACGTGGGACATCTCCGCCAGGTCGTCTTAATGCATCGGACGATGCATTGAGTAGCCTGAGGTTAAATTACGCCAATGCACACCAATGCAGAGGCTTATGGAAGTATCCGTGGCAAAAACTGGCCTGCCTCACGCTGCTCACCCCTAGCCCACGCACGCAGCTCATCCAAAATGCAAACACAGATTCAGCAAGCTGCTGTTTAATCTGGGAACTACAGCGTGTAGCGTAATTGGGCTCCCTGCGCAAACGCACATTATGTGAATGTGCTCTACGACAGCAAATGGAGTATCCACACTAATTAATTTAAGCAGAGGCTTAAATGATTTTAAATCCAATTTAAGTCCAGAAGGAAAAATACAAACAAACCTGAATGGTCCAGTGTGAGACCCTTTTCTCACATCTCACGTTCATCATATTACAGACATTTTCAAGTATAAATATTTCATCCCTTCACGAGCGCAGTCTTGCAATATTGAAGAGTGCTGGAACCCCACGACTGCATGTAAAAGTCTGTGTAAGCCAGCTCTCGCTGGAGCCCTTCCAGTATCCAATTATCAAAGGCAAAGTCAGACACCGTCTAGCCATTGGCCTGTCCACTGGAACAACGGCAGTGGCAGGAAATACATGGTTTGATACCACAATCCAGCACCCATACGCAAGCAGCTGCAAATTGATCATGTCAAGGCAACAGGTGTCCAGCATGTCAGAGAAAAGCTAGGCTACCGCTAAATGGCCAACTGACAGGTCTTAGCATGCTGTGTAAAACTGCACAGAGGATGCTTTACTGTAAGCTACAGCAGATTGGATACGAGATTGGACAAACCGGTTCTTCAAATGATACAATAATCCAGCACACACATACAAGTGGCTGTAAATTGATCATATCAAGGCAACAACAGGCATCCAACCTGTCAGAGAAAAGGTAGGCTATCCCTTAATGACCAACTGACAGGTCTTGGCATGCTGTGTAAAACTGCACAGAGGATGCTTCACTGTAAGCTACAGCAGGGTGGATATGAGGTCAGGCAAAGATAAGCATGACAAAGCAAGAAAAAGAGAAAGCAAGAGACAAAGCGCTGCCCAACTTCAGCAGACCAAACAGTACAAACAGAGGTCTTCACTAACCATTTAAATGCCACAGATTTGCAAAGGTCAACAAGGTTTTCCCTCATGTCTTCCTTCCTTCCTTCCTTCGTTTCTTTCTTTCTTTCTTTCTTTCTTTCTTTCTTTCTTTCTTTCCTTTCAAAAATAAAGCAGATGTTGAGCAGCATGACCCTGAGAATTCTCAGGCTGTTTGAAAACAGTCACTCCCACAGGTAGTCGTTTTATTCTGTGGCTGCTTTGTAGCAGGCATCTGCAAGAGGCGACTGTTGTAATGCAACATTAATTGGCATTTCTGCGCCTCCAGTGAGAGTCTGTCCTTTCATCACGGGCATGTCGTACACGCAGCCATCTAAGCTCCACGCCACGCTACGTCCTCAACGACATTCTCAGAACTTCGGAACAACTTTTACAGAACCGATGCCGGAGGGAGAAGCGTGTATTCCATTTATGCCCCAGGCCATTATAATGTTTAACAAACAGGTCTAACAGAATCCCGGCGTAATCTGTGTGCCAGTTGTGATAAACACATTGAAGTGACATGAAAGACCCTTATTAAACGCAGCTGGCGTCCGTGCGCTCGGCTTTGTGCGGCGGAGCGACATCCGATAACAAGAAAGGCAATTTCCTCCCGAGATGACGCCAGGGCGCATGCACGTGCACGTGCTTGTGTATGTGCACACGCTTGCACGCACACTTCAGAGAGTACCGCAAAAGTGGGCAAAGCCTTTCCTCTCTCTAAATCTGTCCACTCCAAACCACTCCTCTGTGCCCTTCACCCTCTTTCTGCCCCCCCTTCTGTCCTCTCTCTCTCTCTCTCCCTCTCTTTCTCTCTCCCTCTCTTTCTCCCTCTCTTTCTCCCTCTCTCTCTCCTCCCCTCTCTCCCTCTCTCTCTCCCCCCCTCTCTCGCTACCCCCCTCTCCCCCCCTCTCTCTCTCCTCCCCTCTCTCCCTCTCTCTCTCCCCCCCTCTCTCGCTACCCCCCTCTCCCCCCCTCTCTCTCTCCTCCCCTCTCTCCCTCTCTCTCTCCCCCCCTCTCGCGCTACCCCCCTCTCCCCCCTCTCGCGCTACCCCCCTCTCCCCCCCTCTCTCCCTCTGTCTCCCTTCCTCTCTCCCTCCCTCTCTCTCTCTCCCCCCTCTCCCTCTCTCTCTCTTCCTCTCTCCTTCCTTCTCTCTCTCTCCCTCCCTCTCTCTCTTCCTCTCTCCCTCTCTCTCTTCCCCCCTCCTTCTCTCTTCCTCTCTCCCTTCTTCTCCCCCTCTCTCTCCCTCTCCCTCTCTTCTGTATCCCTTTAACCCTCCCACTTAAATGCTCCCTCTTCACACCGGCCTCACACAAATGCCAGTGGCTGCCGGTCCTGACGAGCTGTCTGCTGGCCTGTAACAGAGGGCTTTTAAGAGACTGTTAAGCAATGATTTTGTGCTCACGGCTGCTGCTATATTGACTGCCCGGTGCTTTGTGGGAGAGGCTGAACACACATCAGCCGAAGACCGGGACAGCAGGGATCTTACTGACACAAAACGCAGATAGCGTGAACGGCACTTAAGAGACGCAGATATCCTGCCAAGAGGCTTCACCTCATGGCTTTCGAGAGGGTCGTCTGGCGCATTTTTTACTGATCTGCACTTTTATCTGATAGAAAATTCATTTTATTGCTTGGAAAGGTGAGATGGTAAATATTTAGTCCTCAGCTGAAAAGCATTATGGACTTTTAATCCTCTCTGTAAATATTATAATTGCACACTCATCACTCCTTGATGAAGACACTGATTACAAAAGGGTTCTCCAGGATTTGCTGAAATGCTGAATTGATGCACATGAAGGCACTATCCAACAACAACACACAAGGAATAGTCCAAAAACAAGTGTTTTTTAAATACAACAATGACTAAACAAGATACCATATCCATGCATTAGATAATTAATGAATGAATTAAAAGATAAAAAACATACTTGAGAGATATCCAAACTAGGAAATTACATAAGATGTAAAGGCCTTCTGCCAGCTCTTTCAGTGCCCATGTGTTGCAACTCCATTTAATGTGGTGGTTGGCCGTGTCCAGCAGGCACTCGGAAACCCTGTGTGTGCTTGAGGATCCACAGAGGTGAGGATGGGCACAGATGCTGATGTACCTCCAACCACCCCCAACCCAGCTTTTAGGGGTGCATTCACCCCCAACCCCCACACCAGCTTTTAGGGGTGCATTCAAGGTTCAGGTGGGGGGGTGGCAGATGTGTGGTGATGGTAAAGAGTGCTAGCCTGGCTGTCACACCAAGCTCGCAGATGGAGCTTCATCTGGCAAAGATCCCATAGGCAGGGAGTTCTCAGAGGCGGGATCAACAGGCGTCTTTCAAATGCCTCTGTATGAACCGGACAGAGCTACAACCAATCAGACCACTGATTCCGATGACGTATGCATAGCATTCATTTTTCATTGGTGCACGATTTTTAAAAGAACAGCTGAGAATAGGCCGGTTAGCCAGACTGACGGGAATGCAAAATTCTATGCGGCATCACAGGCGGTGTGGGCGGGGCCAGGCTAAAGGAGTCGGTGATAGGCGATGTGCGCCCTCTTCTAAAAGAGAGGGTCAGCGACAGGTGACAGGGGCAGTGTGTGCCCTCTTGGAAACGCCTTGCTCCTGTGTCGCAGCATCACAGGCGGTGTGGGTGGGCGCGGGCTAAAAGAGGTGGGTCAGCATCAAGTGACAAGCGGTGTGTGCCCTCTTCTAAAAGAGTAGGTCAGTGTCAGATGGCGGTGTGTGCCCTCTTGGAAACACCTGGCTCCTGGGTGGCCATGCTGCATTAGGCTGTGCAAATGAGAGCGGGTGCAGGGGGCTGCCGCGGGCGATGATGAGACAGGCGATGATGAAGTTGGGGAGCTGGGGGCGCTGGGGGCACTGGCGGTGACGGCATGCTGCCATGGATCTTGACCAACATCAGCGAGTCTCAGCGGGGGCCACGCTGGCAGGAGTCGGAGTTCAAGGGTGTGGACGACAGGAAATGAGAGCCAGGATGACGGCCATTTAAACAGAGATGACAGCAGGCTACGTTAGCTATGCTGAGGTGACTGTTCTTGCTTTTGTTTTCCATCCAACTCTACTTTTGACTAAAGAGGAAGACGAGAAAGAAATCGCAGAAAACTCCCAGAAAGTACAAGATTTAAAAAAAAAAAAACAATGCCTGGCTTCCTCTGATATGCCTAGAGACAAGAAGGATGATTGATTAGTCATGTCTGCACTATTGAACTCTTCTGACAAGCCCATATAGGCACCTCACAGGCTATCACCCTCATGCAGATAGATGTCTATGGAAAGTTGGCCGAGAGTGAAATTCAGTGAGTAATCGGTTTTCCTTTGCTAAGCCATTCATCAGTGCTGTTGTGATTCAGTAGTGCACATCATCATATACTGATTCAGTGACCTTGGAGCATAAACAGGCCAAGGTCGCTAGTTTGTGTTTACTCCGTGACCTGCCTCCGAGCTATGCAACCAGCCCTTCCTCCACTGTAGCCTGGAGCCTCCAGCACACTCCGGCCCCTAGAGGCCCCAAAAGAGGAGGCTTCTCCTCAGAAGAGACGGCCCTGCAGCCTGTGCTGAGCCACCCACCCATCGCCGCCCTCCCCCACCCCCCAGTCCACCCCCAAGCGCACAAACCCTCATACATGTACACAAACAAACACACACATCCACATGCTTGCAAATAGAAAAAGACACACACATATGCATGCACACACACACACACACGTGCACATATGCACACACGCATAGACACAAACACAGGACCAATTGGCAAACAAACACATACAAATCCTCCTTTTTCCTGTTACTCATCCCTTCATATACCCCCACACCACACCACACACACACACACACACACACACATGAATATACACAGGTACACACACAAACAGTACTACCTGCAGAGCCCCTCTGCCTGCGACCCATGTAAGCTGGGCTAATGCCTGCCAATTTGAGCCCGGGCCCCTAAGTGGGAAGTGACTGGTGTGGGGAAGAGATTATAAGGTGCACTCACTGGGCCCCTAAGTGGGAAGTGACTGGTGTGGGGAAGAGATTAGGAGGTGCACTCACTGGGCCCCTAAGTGGGAAGTGACTGGTGTGGGGAAGAGATTAGGTGGTGCACTCACTGGGCCCCTAAGTGGGAAGTGACTGGTGTGGGGAAGAGATTAGGAGGTGCACTCACTGGGCCCCTAAGTGGGAAGTGACTGGTGTGGGGAAGAGATTAGGAGGTGCACTCACTGCGCACACCACACAGTACAACACCGCAGATCCGCATCTGGTCCACACGGCCAGGAAATCAGCATCTCAGGGTCGGGCGAAAGCGAAGGAATTAATGAGGGCAAAACAACAGTATCCACATGATTAGAGCAGGCCTCCTCTAAAGAGGATTTAAAGCTTAACTTTTTAAGATTTACAAGACTTGTGCTTAGGACATACAGTAATTGAATAAGGAATTTGCATAAGGATTATCATTCAAGTTATACTTCATTCGATGTCGTGTCAGGGGGATATTTATTTGAATGTATAGTATGTGTGAAATGCAACGGATGAGTTTAAAGGGGGCGTGTGAATTGTTCAGCTAAGAAATTAGAAATAAGATGGATTACACAAGACAAGCGACGCTTGACACGCACTCTGTGTATGCAAGACTCACTTATAATATGACTGTGAAAAGGGTTGCAATGAGGAAAGGGCTGTAGAGCAGAATGCTTAATCTGTCTGTTTCCAATGATAATGACTTTGTATGAAAGACAATATCAAGAAACACAATACATAACCTCACAAAATTCAGGCACAATTGTTGTTTAATGACAAAGGCATTGTAAGACTTCTCAATTTTGTCCATATTTCCATGTGATTGATAACTCAGTTATGGGAACTGCGGAGGACTTGAAAGCAAATGCGCTGTCAAGCTGCAAATTTCAGTGGGAGTTAAAACAGGCAGCAGATTAAAGAGGAGCATCAGTAAAAACTTTCACACTAGCAGACGTGGAAAACAACATCAATTTCAAACATTTTGTCTAAAAAAAATTAAGTTTTTGAAGCTGTTTGTGTGTCCATACTAACACACACACACATACACTTATCTAGTTTCATAAAAACAAACACGCCCATGATCAAAACAATAAATAGAAAAGCACTTACACAGTGCAGACTTCCGCTAGGCCAGCTCAGATCACCACCTAAATTTAATAACTTTTAAGTTAGCCCATTTTTGACCTACCCTGAAAATGTCATCAAAATCCATCCTAACATTTTGAGTTATGTTGCTAACTAACAAACAAACTAACAAACCAACGCTGATGATTACATAACCTCCGCTGGCAAAGGTAAAAATATAAACAAAAATAAAGTCTTTACAATTTGCTAGTACCAAATAGGCAGCAAGCAATTTTTACATATCTAAAACCCTCAGAGGCCATTGGGTAAACACAGAGCGTGTGCCTAAGAGTATCAGTCCAAAAGAAAAAGCCAGTTGTTATAAGTGGCTGTCACCCCTGGCAACTAGCCAAACATTTGCAGACAGCCTCTTGAGTGCTGGCATAGGTGTTTTATTATGCTCATGAATCTATTAAGATCAGAGGAAATGTGACAATGACAGCCTGGCGCTATTGTCTTGTGTCTGCGTATTACTGTTTTCAGGGTCAGTGGCATGAAGTCGGTCCAGCTCGTAACAGAACTATAAAGGCATGTAATAGGAATAGGAAGGCATGTAATAGGAAGGCATGTAATAGGAAGGCATGTAATAGGAATAGGAAGGCATGTAATAGGAAGGCATGTAATAGGAATAGGAAGGCATGTAATAGGAAGGCATGTAATAGGAAGGCATGTAATAGGAAGGCATGTAATAGGAATAGGAAGGCATGTAATAGGAATAGGAAGGCATGTAATAGGAAGGCAGAGTGTAAACCTACAATGCACAGTAAGTCATGTGTATCTCTTCTTCCCTGTATTGCTTTTACTCTTTCTCTCTATCACTCTCTCTCTGTCTCTCTCTCTCTCTCTCTCTCTCTTCATCTGTCTCTCTCTCTCTCTCTTTGTCTCTCTCTCTCTGTCTGTCTCTCTTCATCTGTCTCTTCATCTCTCTCTCTCTCTCTCTCTCTCTCTCTCTTCATCTGTCTCTCTCTCTCTCTGTCTGTCTCTCTCTCTCTCTCTCTCTGTCTCTCTCTCTTCATCTATCTCTCTCTCTCTCTCTCTGTCTCTCTCTCTCTCTTCATCTCTCTCTCTCTCTCTCTCTCTCTGTCTCTCTCTCTTCATCTGTCTCTCTCTCTCTCTCTCTCTGTCTCTCTCTCTCTCTTCATCTGTCTCTCTCTCTCTCTCTTTGTCTCTCTCTCTCTGTCTGTCTCTCTCTCTCTCTCTCTCTCTCCCCTGCCTTTTTCTAAACCTGCAATGTATAGTACGTGATGTGGATCTCTTGTTCTCTCTCTCTCTTTCTCTTTCATTCTCTCTCTCTCTGTGTCTGTCTGTCTGTCTGTCTGTCTCTCTCTCTCTCCCCTGCCTTTTTCTAAACCTGCAATGTATAGTACGTGATGTGGATCTCTTGTTCTCTCTCTCTCTTTCATTCTCTCTCTCTCTGTGTCTGTCTGTCTGTCTCTCTTTCTCTCTCTCTCTCTCCCTTGCCTTTTTCTAAACCTGCAATGTACAGTATGTAAAATGGATCTCTTGTTCTCATTCTCTCTCTCTCTCTCTCTCCCTCTCTCTCTCTCTCTCTCTCTCTCTCTCTAACGTTGTGTTATGTGAATACAGCAATGTAGCGCACTAAATACTGCCCAAAGCAAAGTGTGATTGACACGTTCGCAGTAGTGCAGTGCAGCGGTGTGCTGGGAGCATGTTTACTAAACAAACAGGAAATTACTCGAGTTCTGACATCAGCAGTAACAAAAAGACTGCTGAGCCCCAGCTTTGTAGTAACGGAACGAAGCGCCAGCCAGCCAGAGCCGAAGCTGCCTTCAAAGAGCACCACATTAGGATGGACATCCACTTACAGATGATACTTCTAGTGTTTTGTCGGAGAGGAGAAAAAACAAGTTCTCAGAATGTGAGACACTAAGATGCACTCACAAGCCCTGACCCTAGCCCTGATAGTACTGCAACTCACACACTAATAGTACTCCACCATTCTACACTGTGTTTTTTCCCATTATCTTTTTTTCCCTTTCTTCTTCCATTTCTTTCTTTTTTTTTTGAAGCAGTGGATCTATTTCTGCTCCTTTCCGCTCTCGAGCAGCACACAGCGCGCTGGGCTGGCAGCCTAATGGAGACATTGGGAGCTTTTTTCCCCTCGGAGGGAGACCTGGGCCCCGCGCTGGCTGAGGGGGTCGAGAGCTGGCCGAGGGTCCCTCCTCTGATTTCCACAGCCTGCACAGACATCCGCTTGCACTACAGAGACAGGCAGTAGAGCCATGGCGGAGGGTGCTTTGCTGGGAAAAAAACCCCACACACACTGTACACTGTGGCCCATACACATGACACAGCTAGAATGTTGAATTCATTTTCACTGTATTTTGACAGAAACTGTCATCTAGTTGCTTGCCTGGAATATTCAAGGGGAATAATTATGTGAGGCTACGGCTTATTCAGATGTAAGTATTTTAAATCGGACTTCTTCACAAAGGCACTCTGAACACAATATAAACATCAAAACAGACGTGCTGCCAAGGCAGTGTGGTGCGGCTGTGCTACAGTCACCAGGGGCACATATCTCCCCACATAAAAGCAACAAACTGCCAACAAGCAACGCAGAGCGCTAGGCTAAATATAGCCATTTGGGTTCAGCTGCTGACCATCCAGTTTTCAAAAAAAAAAAAAAAAAAAAAAATCAAAAGCAAGAGACAATCTCTGTCTTCAACATCAGCTCTTTTTTCAAGTCGTCTAAAACACATTGACAGATATACACAAACAAAAAGTGTTGTCCCATCTGAGATTTATTGGCAAAACTAGGACAAAAGTGACTGAGCCGTTCTAAAAGTGCAACTGAACATGACGACAAAAGATGAAAATTGACCAGGATTTCATGTGTTGTGAGCGTGCACTGCACTCCACACTGTTACGCTGTTGTTACAAAGACTCAGGGAGTCTTTCCTCTAAAAATAGAAAAACTTACATGGCCGCATCCATCTGGCCCACCTGAAAAGCTTTAGTGGGGATTAGAGTTTTAACATTTCATGCTACTAAACTCTATCATGATGCTGAATGTGGAAAGAGACAACAAAGATGCATTCTGTGTCTTGCTTTCACTGACATCACGAAAATGAAAATGCAGGATTTTCTTTGGTCAGATGTATTCAGATATCTTCTTGACATCAGCATGGCTCTGAGCATTGTGTTTAACTGCTCACCATGTGCATCCCACTCATCGAGATATGAAGATATTCCTTCCACAGGTTTTGCAGCAGGCCAGTGACTTCACAATCACAGCGGTGAGGATTAAGCATCCAAACTGTGGGTTAGGCAGGGGAATACAGGTGATACAGGCCCCATAGGAACAACAGGGAGCCCAAGAGCCAGAAATAAAATGGCTACACTGTTCTATGTCCTTATTGTGTCATCTCCCAGGAAGGAATGAGGCCAATCCTCTCTTTCTTGCTCTCTCTCACCGTCTCTCCTCCCTCTCTTTCTGCCTGTTTCTCTCTCACTCTCCCTCGCTTTTGGTCTGTTTCTCGATCTCTCTCCTCTCTCTTTATGTTCTCTTTTTCTCCTCTCTATCTTTCTTTCTCTCTCCGCCCTCTCTTTCTTTCTCTTTCTGTTCTCTCTCTCTCCCTTTCTATTTTTCTCTCTCATACATACCCACAACACTCACCCACTAGTAGGCACACCTACTTTCACTGAAAAACATTTCTGTTCAAGTTGTTCTGCCTTTTGATCTCAGGTTTGATAACAGGCACCATGCAGACAGCTGGAGAGAGTCTGAAGTTCACTGTTCCCCTTGCAGCTTGGGATTTCGCACATCACAAAACCCATGATGAGGTGTCCTATCCTGTCTGTTAAAGGACTACCGCATTAAAACACAGTAATGTCCACTCAGCGGCAGTAAATGGCCTCGCTGTAACAAACAATATGCCACATAAACATCGGCACCCACAAAACACATACAGTACAGTACCTGGCTTTTGCAGGGACAAACAAGCCACTCTGTGCTGTTGCAACCTGTTCTGGGTTTCATTTACAGGAGGGACAGCAACTTTCAAACCATTAAAGGAAAATATAACGTACAGTCTACATTGAGCCAACTGATATAACATGGTTGACTTTGCATTGAACAAATTCTTGTACACATGCTCAAAAGCTTTTCTATAACTGTCACTGTGAGATGTATATTACAATGCCAAACCAACCTTGGCAATGGAATGGACCTGACATATACAACTCATAAAGTATATTCACATGTGCTAAGTTTAATTTAAAACTAGGACTTTTATTGTGACGTGCATTTTTATAATCTGTTTTAGGCACAGTCATTGACTAAACCAGGTTGCTTCTGATGAACTTAGTGCAGATGGTACCTACTGTTTGAGGACACTGATCAGCCACTAGAGGGAGGATCCTTTGAAAACTTTATTTGACGACGCACATATCCAGAATTAGCTCAACAGAGCCCAAGTACTGTAATTACCACCAGGCTTTGTTGTAACCCTACGCACCAACAAACAAGGTGTTAGCTGTGATTAGGCGGTAATGAACTAGTCCCACAAAAGGACCAGGCGATCTTTGAAGTGTGGCAGACGTAAGTAACATGGTGAAAGGGGGAATATTTGGCTGTTGAACTCAGGGCAAGAGGGTGGGTATGCAACAGCACCACGGTGCCAGGCAGCCGGCATAATAGCAGGGATTTTGGGTCTCTCCAGCGACATAAATCACAGTGACTTTGTGAATAGCCTCATAAAGCGGCGAGCCATTGCCATTCAGTGCACGGCGCCCTCGTGCTTCATCCAGCATGCAGATCATTAAGAAGGCTCCTCGGCAATCAAGTGATGCCCGCGTGATGAAACGCCTTGATTCGGCGACATTAAGAAAGGCTGCAATGTTCTGCATTACTATGCCATTCTTCTGCCCGGCTTTTTGACCTCAGAAAAGAAAGATTATGGGCGGATTAAATGACAAAGTCAAAACTTCAGTGAATCTGGGTCTGGCTTTATCTTGGGAAGTGCACAGTGCATGTCGTCAGGGTGCACAGAAGACGAATTTATTTTAAATTATAAATATCGACCTTGTCAGCAGCGACGCATACTATTGGTGACGTTTGCCTGTCACCCATGCCTGTGATGTTTTGGTGGGATCTTCATATTTCTACTTCACTAATTAAAGGGGACCAATGACGAAATTGTGGCTATAATTTAGGAATGAAATACCGTCGCCCTAGTGATGGTCTAGTCAAAATGGCAACCGGAGAAAATGAGTTATTGATGGATATTGGGCCAGCAAAGTCTAATTGGAGGAAACGGGCTTTTGAAGAAGTGGAAAATGGTTGGATAGCATGAGTGTAGTATATCTGATCAATGTTTATCATTATCTGGTCTTAACTACCTGCAGTGGAAAAATAAAATGGACTGAACATTTAAAAAGTGTGTTGGTATTGTATGTAAACCAAGTCTGTTTTGTGTGTGTGTGTCGGACTGTGCTGTGATAACAATTGTATATTTTCGCCCCTTCTAGACACCAACATGATTAATTTTCCATATTACAAAATTGTTCAATTCAAAATCCGTGGGAAGATGCCAACTTCAGTTCAACAGACACCACATTCATTCCTTCATTTATTCGCTCTCTGTGTGACTGCGTGGGTAACACATTTGGTCATTTGGAAGCCGAGGAAGTCATACAGTGCCTCTTACTGAGGACCAGGAGTCTACCCTGCCTAATGATTCTTGTGCTTGTCCGTTTAACCATACAACCATTATGAAATACATGATCTCGCTCTGTCTTCCCACGCATCTACACACTCAAGACATGCAATTTTCTGCTATTTTCTCGTGCCTTCCCGTCAAGCTCTGTATAAAATGAAGCAGGCCGTATAATAGAATTGTTCAGTTTTAATAACAGTTGTCTGGAGATAAAGAGTGCATTTCTCAAACCACCTGTTCTCAGCACATAGCATTCCTATTATGACCACACAGCAATGCGCAGTAATCCACCAACCTCAAATATGTGGTGGCCAGCAATACCTTATTACTGGTGAATTGTTATTTCTTTTTTTCCTCTCAAACGAATGTATCGCCAGTTTTAAAATGCAGTAGCATAAAATAATCGTCCCTAGGGACTAAACAGCGGACTATGTGGATTGAAATGATAATGCATAGGCTATAGCCCACAAGCAATCAGTTGTGTATTTGGAGGGTGACATCGACAGGGAACCCAGGGGATAGCTTAAGCGCCACACGGATTTTCAGCAGTTTATTACATGTATTGAATATGAAACATATAAATTTGACAATTCATATTTTTTTCTATAGCCCATTATACATAGGGAACCAAACTTCCAACGCGTAACCTGCTGAAAGGGGAAGGTGTCAATGTGGGCTATAACTTACCGATATGTATGATTGAATCGGCAATCACGGGCTCCCACTCCTGACTCCAAATAGTGACCAATAAGACCACTGCTGGAAAAACTTTCATGTCTCCCGCTGTTGGTGGTAATTTTCCGTGATGTGAGCAGGCGATTTAAAATCCCGAGTGATTAAAGATTTAGTCCCGACGATTTCCTTCCCCGACGCCGTCCGCTCCCTGGGAATTTTGAAGGCTCGAAGGGTACTGTGTTGAGCAGAACCAAGCGATCTCCAGGCGCTAACCCTTTATAACATCCTCGTTCCGTCAAATCATCCTGAATGCGCAAGATTTCTTCTCGTTCGAATCCAAAGCAAACTCATCCGAGCAGAGTCATGAACGACATCAAAACCAGATTGCATTAAGCGTGTTGTCACGATGGTCTGTCTCTAAAATGCTTCTCAGAAACGGACCTCCGACAAGATCAAATCCATGCCTTAGACACGACGCATTCTTGTCAGCCTCGCCAAACCAAACATTCAAAGAATAACTTCCTTTTTCGTGAAGACGCAGCAGAGAGGTCCTTCAATTCTGTCGACCGAAGCGTTGGAATTGAAGGATTCGTTTGAAAAGAAAGAAAAGCGTCGTACCCTTTTATTCCAGAGTACCATGAAACAGTGAGGCGACACTTTTTCTGCGACAGAAAGAACTGTATTTCAGCACAGAGCGCGCAATGACGCTCCGCATGCGGATTCCCGTTAGCATTTGTTGGATAAACCGGGGCTGAGTGGGAGGAGGCGGCTAAGGGAGGGATGCAACTAGGCGCACAGCATCAGTAGCCGGCCGCGTTCGGTGCAGGACTAAATTACCTTAGAGGAAGATAGACGGAGAGAGAGAGAGAAAGATGTAGGGAGGAGGGGTGGTACATAATCATGGAGCATGGTAATCTGGAAGGCTCAAGCTCCTCCCTAGTCCAGAAACTGGCACTCTTGCTCTCTGCAACAAATGAAAAGATGCTGCCTTCCATCACGTTTTCATTTTACTTGTTGAAGAGTTTTTTTCACCCCAAAATACCTCAGAGGGTGACTGCAGCAATAGTGTGTGGCGCCTTTTACTTCCAGGCACACAAAATTATGCTTTAGAAATTATGTATTAGTGAATGTATATAGAGAGATTTTATATAGAACTATATATAACTTTTGTTATTAGAATATATAAGCCATACTCACATGTTTATATAGTTCTATTCAGTGAACATTAGGGTACTTCTACCATAAACTGGAAATCCAGATATTATATACTTGGCTTTACAGCAAAAGCCATTTCCATCAAAGTTAACTGTTTTACTGAAATATTCATTAGGCTGTGTTGTCCAGCAGAGGAAATGACAGAGAAGCACAAATTAAACTGAATGAGGGTTCTGCAAACTGCATTGCAAATATTGTACAGGGTGGGCCAATTGATCTGGGATCTCATCACGCTTTATAGGATAGGCGGGATGTTTTTCCGAAATGCCCCTATGAAAGCAGAGGCCTCTGGGGAGGAGAGCGGGCAGTTAGGGCTGTGGGCCCACACCGAGACACTCCTGGCGAGCCAGTGATGCCCCATTAACTGCAATGATTGGATAAGGTGTGTAAGGGAAAAAGACGATGTGCGGCATATTAATGCAAACCAGGATAAACTGTGCAGAGGTCATTTCAGTTTCTCTCAGCATTTCATGATAGATGGGTGGTAAAAAAGAGGTTGGCCACCGCCATCCCACTCCTCATGCATACACATAAACACAAACATACACACACACACACTCAACACACAACACACACACGCAGATGCACACACATGCGCACGCACACACACACACACACTTTGCAGCTATTGAACATTTTATTGTCACTTTCAGACACATCTTGTGGTCATAATGGCATGCCTGGTGTCATTTTTCAAACATGTCAACCTAATGCCCTGCTGTGCTATCTGAGATGTAATCTCATAAAGACAGATGTTGTTTGCATTGACTCACTGGTTGGGAGACTGTTGATCAGCTTCTGATCCATTTCTAGTGCTTGCCTGTACCCATGTCTCCAGAATGACCCTTTTTACTGATGTGCACATGTGTAAATGTTTATGAGCAGTTTATGAAGTAGGCTCTTAAAGTCTCTCTCTCTCTCTCTTTCTTTCTGTCTCTCTACCACTCTTTCTCTGTACCTGTCTCTCTTTCTCTTTCTATCTCTTTCGCTCTCTCTCTCCTTTACTCTCCTGCGCTCTCGTCAAAGAGCCACTCAGGTGTGCATCAGGAGCTAGTTAGTATGCATGCAGTCACGGCTCAAGGACACATCCCTGCTGGAGATTTGCCACTTCGCTGGGGCCAGGAGCCGCTGTCCTCCGGAAGCAGCCGCAATATTCAGCGCACTTGCACACCAGTCAGCATAATATTGCTGAGCTATGCTCGCGAATAAAGAGACGGCTCATCGAAAAGTTACGTCTTACTCTTTTTTTGTCAGTTTTTGATGACCCACAAATATTAACACACCGCTCACATCTTGGATATATACTCCATTTTCAGTCCTGGCCAACATGTAGTTATTTGAGGGCTGCACTAATGGGTCGCTGGAAACAGGCTCTTGTTGTGCATTGTAATGGAAAGCCGTTCTGGGAACAATGCTCTGTCATGACTCATTCAGGTTTACAGATGGGAGGATTTTGACTAAAGTTTAGAGGTACACAAACCAGCTTGAGAAAGTATAAGTTCTGCCATATATATATTTCCAGTGCCTGTTCTCCTTACACAGGTGAGGTCACTAATTAGCTCATCTACCTGGCTGAAGAGGTGTGCTAATTGGGATCAGCTGCTTCAGGAAATTCACCAGAACAAATATGTTGCGGAACAAATATGTTGCAGGACGTTTGTTTTCTGTACCTGGGATGTCCGCATCTGAAAACGTTAGACCCCGTACATCAGGACAAAAAGTTGCCCTGGCATCCACAGACGTGTACCTCATGCTTGACAAGAGGAAAAAGTGGCCCTGTGTTCTGACTGATGGCAAGAGTTGGTTATGGTGGCTTTATGTAGCTGAGGTCTGAATGAGTACTTGCATTGGTGCAACATGTGCTTCTCAGGAGGACCCGAAATACCAACACAATGTCTTACTTTCAAGAAATACATTGCAAAAAGGGAAGCATAGGACCTACTTAGAACCAAGAAAATATAAAATATGCTGTATGGATGTTTTACACTGGTTTACATTGGTTTGTTATGAACATATATGGCATTGTTAAGTTAAACCTACATATGAAGTAGCCTGGTAAACCAGCCCCTGTACAGAGGGTCTGGCAGTGATTTCATTGACATTGCTGCCTTAGGCAGAATTTTGCCTAGCCAATCAGTGAACCGAGGGAATGTTTGTGAGCGATGACGCTGATTCTGTGTGCTACATTTCAATTGTAGTGCGTAGGCAGGCTAGATGCATACATAACGTTCAGATATTAGCAATTGGGAAAAGGCAGAGCCACTTGTTTTAAACTTCTGGGTCTACACCTCCAGAAAGAAATCGTTTCTCAATACAGCGCTGCCAGACCCTCTGTACAAAATGAAACAAAGTACAAGGGGCTGGTTTAAAAGGCTAGGTCTTATCCACATACCCAAATTTTCCCATGACTGTAATTAGTTCGATGGGCATAGTCTTGGGAAGGGTGTTGATATAGTTGTACTGTACAAAATGAAATGAAGTACGAGGGGCTGGTTTACCAGGCTACTCCAGACCTTCTGTACAAAATGAAATGAACTACGAGGGGCTGGTTTACCAGGCTACCCATGAAGCACATTGCCTTAATGTTGTTTTCTTTAATACAGCTCTAAGCAGCACTTTGTACAGTGTATATGTTTACTGTATTTTACATTGAGGTAAAAAGGAAGACTTATACACATAAAATATCTTTGTTTCTCTGTTGGGTTGCTGTCTCTCACTCATAATTGTTGGACATGCTCCAAGTAATTATACAGGCTTTCATAACAAGTCTAAAATGATACATTGTGCAAGAGTCAATTAGATCTCACATATTGCCACAGATGTTCCCATAATTGATACTGCATTATGAAGAGCTCAGTATGTGAACCAGCAGTTTTATATGTTTATGGCATACTGCCCTCTTCACATGGACGCAAAGGTTTATTATTAAGTTTCTGAATCAATTTGGCTGGCAGCCAAAACTCTTTCCCCTGTCGACTACACGCATTCATGACTAGAAACTGCACTCTGAGCAAATGTGGAGAGCTGGTCAAGTAAGGAGAGCGGTGGCCCGAGGGTAGCGCTGAGAGACAGATACTGTAACGAGAGTGGGCTGCAAGCCGTACGACACGAGGCGGCTTCCCCAGGACTGGGGGAGCTGTCCAGTTGCGACTGGTGCTGAAATACCCAAGTGCTTTACAATTGCGAGACCTCTTCAAAGCACTCCCACAGGAGGAAGCGGCAGCTGTTTGCCGCTTTCCCTTGGCCTTAAAAAAAGAGGAGAGGGGGAAGGGAAGGGGGTTATATCCTCCCTTGGCCTTAAAAAAGAGGAGAGGGGAAAGGGAAGGGGGTTATATCCACTGACTGTTCTGACAGTCTTGGTATGTAATGTGCACTTGTCACAGTGGAGCGGCTCAAAGCTCTCCGCCTACCCTGGCAGATAACAGTCACAGACAAGGTGGGCTGCTGGAAAGCAGAGGAAAAAAGGCAGACGGAGCTCTCTCCTCTAATGGTCTGTGCCCTGTACAAACGCTGCCGTGATGAAAAGCTGCTGGCTTCAAATAGACAGGAATGCGGAGGCGCCTAATTGAAGTTCCTCTATGCAAACAGCAGAGGTCTCCCTTCTATTTGATCTGCTTAACTCTTTGTTTCAGTATGCTTCATACATCAGCATTATGATAACATGACATATATTATACATTTAAAGACGCCTCTACTTCATATAAGGTTACTTATACAACCAGGACACAGCCGGAGGAGACAGAGGCACAGTCAACAAAATGTTGAAGTCCACCCCATAGTTTTGCTCCAGTTACATTTTTTAGGATTAGTAACATTTTTCAGAATTTGGCTCATTGTTTCAAAACGTAACACATAAGCCACATAACACAAAACTCATGGAGAGAAACATCTCACTGCTGAGTCAAAATGAACCCAAATTTCTGCACCCAAAACTTAAAACTTATTTTTGAAAATGGCATTTTCTTACCAAAATAGCAGACCCATGTATCATTTACAGATTTTTTTATTGTTTACACAGTAAATATAATGCCCTAGACAAATGCATTGAAACTTCTCATTCATGTAACCATGTAAAGACGTACAGAGCAGTTTTGTATGTTTACCATGTGCTCATCATGCTCCCTGCAACACTGCACAGGTACTGCACAGAAATCCCATTTCGTCTCGCACTACTGTAAAGTGGGCAGCTGTGGCCTAGTGGTTAGGGAGTTGGTCTTGCAATCGGAAGGTTGCCGGTTCGAATCCTGCCCTACCCATGGTTAAGATGCAACCATGCAAGGCATCTAAACCCACACTGCTCCAGGGACTGTAACTGAAACCCTGTACATATCTGTAAGTCGCTCTGGATAAGAGCGTCAGCTAAGTGTAATGTAATGTAAAGTATACGTATGATGCCACTGAACTGGACAGGTACTACTCACTGTAACACACATAGCACACCGACTTCGTAATCATCTGGGATTATGCTATTTTCTAGCAGGCTACTCTAGTCTGGGAGTGGTATGGCGTGTGAAGACACTGCGGATGGGTCAGTAAGAGGTTGTATATGGTACATATGGTGATGTTTTCACTATTGCTGAGCTCAGGAAGGTACTTTGGATTGGTTTGGATGGTTGGTTTGGATGTTGATACGGTA
This sequence comes from Coilia nasus, assembly GCA_027475355.1. Lineage (NCBI taxonomy): Eukaryota > Metazoa > Chordata > Actinopteri > Clupeiformes > Engraulidae > Coilia > Coilia nasus. The sequence continues at coordinate 492,676 of CM050217.1, read as the reverse complement.
AGATTGTGGCCAAATCACATAGTGGAATTCATAATTATTTCACCCCATTCAGTAGCAATAGCACATTGGGGGGTTTGCTTACAGTACCATTGCCTTGTATTTCTCCTGCCATTCCAGTCAATACCGTAGCTTACAGTGCAGTAAAACGAAGTGCAAAGAAAACACTGTGTTTATAATTCTGGTGCCTTAGTTTAATGCATAGTTTCATGACTAAGAGGTCTGCAATGCATTTGTCTAAGGCATGGTATTTAGTGTATAAGCAATATGAAAAAAATGAAATTATGAAATGGTGACTAATGGTAAACACTGGGAATGCCAAGGAAGAAACTGCAGTTATGTAAGGACCCAAGATGAAATTGAACTGCCCAGGCTCTGTTGATAACATGGATGACACAGACAAAAAGCCCATATCCGTGAAGAGAGAGAAAGAGAGAGAAAGAGTGGGAGAGACACACAGACAGACAGAGAGAGAGAAAGAGAGAGACAGAGAGAGAGAGAGAGAGACTTTGCATAGTGGGTGGTTTTTGTGCTTTGAGGTCTGAGTCAATAAGCCCACAGAACTGACTGAATAAACATGAGCTGCAGCTTATTTACAGTTTCCTGCAAGCGAGAAGTCAGGCAACGCTTTTAAATCATCAATCCGCCAGCCGCTACTGCTGTGGTTCCCCCAGAGAGGCCCTAGTGTCCGGCTCTGATCACGCCACAGTGGCCGGTAGGCCCGAGGGGACACAAGTGGACACGAGGGGACACGAGGGAGGGGGGCTGGGCCCACGGTGGGCCCCAGGGACTGCCCATCTTTCGAGAGGAGAGTGTCTGACAGGTGAGTGTGTCTGACAGGTGAGAGCGTCTGACATGTGAGAGCGTCTGACAGGTGCTCCCACGCTTCTGTCTACGCTGCCGGTGCCGTCCCGACACTCAGCACAGGATGGCCAGTGCTGGCGGGGGGAGCCCTGCCCAGGGGCCGCCACGGGCAGCTTTGGGTCCTCTGCGAAGTGCCCAGGACACTGTAAACAATGGGGCTGTGATTGAAATATTAATGCCGCAGTTAGCTGGTGAGGTGATGTTTTATTATGAATGTGTGTGTGTGTGTTTCTGTTTGTCTAACTCATGAACAGACACACACACACACATACAAATACGCACTGAAAGTGAGAGATGCACCAGTGTGTTTGTGTGTGTGTGTGTGTGTCTATGACTCATGAACAGACACACACACACACTGAAAGTGAGAGACGCACCGGGTAAGAGAGAGAGAGGAAGAGAGAAAGATTTTTTTGCAGAACATCAATATTAAATGTTCATTCATGGATAGTGGTGTTTGCCTGTTTATTCATTGGATAGGCTTTGCTTGAGGGCTTAGATCCATCCTCGTGATTAAGTTTCCCCATGCTATGTTTTTTTTTCCTTTCTGCATTTCTCCAAGGGCACGGAGGGGTTGGCAGCAGACACGCGGGGAAGCCAAGGCAGGCTGGGCTGGGGCCACTGCTTGACATCACCATTAGACCACCTGGCCCCTCCAGGGACCCTGGCTAGCTAACGACAAGGGGGCCAACTGCTGCATTTTTACTTCCTAGAAAAATGCCCTTCGAGTGGCAATTTGCTTTGCATGATTAATGGATCACCTTGTGCGGGGGTGACTTTACGTTCTTTATAAAGTGTAGCCGGCAGCCATAGTTTGGCAGATATAGAAGATCCAGCTGACCAGTGTTTGTTTTATGCAGGAGTGAGGTAGTGTGGGAAAGAAGTGTTTTGGGTTGGGTTAGGGGAAGTGACGATGGTCTTCCCACTGCTGAGATAGGCTAGCTCCTGATGCAGGGCTTGGATGTGAAAGTCTTTCCATCTCTTCCAACTGTGTTTACAAAGTAGCAAAACAGAACCCCTCTGGGGGTGTGGGTCTGAAAACAGCATTGAAAAAAAAAAACTTGGAAAAAAATTGCAGTGTTATAGTGTAGAGACGTTTACACTTCTGCGTAAAATAAGTGCATCAGAATGGATCCATTTCCCTTGTATTACTCTAATAATTGATATTTCTGGCGTAGGCTACATGTGAATCTACAAATCCTGTTTAAAGCCCGAAGCACAGGCCGTGCAGGTTGTTTTGCTTAGCTGTTTTCTAAAAGTGCCATAGCATTTTCTCTGCCATTCTGCTCCCTTCAGTCAAGCACTCCCCTCCTCTCCATTCTTAGTGAGGAGAGGAGACAAGAGAGGCTGGAGAAAGTGGGTCGTATAAGTATTTGTCTCTAAATCGCAGTGTTTTCCTGATAAGCCCACCCGGGTGCATTGTGCACGCCAAGCTGCTATTCCTCAGCGTGAGTTTGGGGGGTTTCATTTTGGAAGCGCTCTTTTCTATTGATTCGTCATCAGAGGAGGAGGAGAAGAGGGAGAAATTAAAAAAGAGGAAAAGGTCGAACCTCAGAGCAGCAGTGCCACATACGAGACTTGAGAGATTACCGAAAAGAATAGCGTGTGTTGCCGTATCTCCACCAGCCTTAACCCCTTTCAGACTCTTTCAGGTGAGGGCAGCCTAATTGGGTTTCTGGTTGACTGACCCAAGGAAACAGAGGAGAGGAACACTGTGCTGGCCTGACTACATTTAAATGCTGAAGCCCAAAAAGCAGATGATAAGAAGCCTTTCTTAAAGACGAGAGAGAGAGAGAGAGAGAGGGAGAGAGAGAGGGAGAGGGATAGAGGGAGAGAGAGAGGGAGAGGGACAGAGGGAGAGAGAGAGAGGGAGAGGGAGAGAGAGAGAGAGAGAGAGAGGAGAGAGAGAGAGAGAGAGAGGGAGAGAGAGAGAGAGAGAGAGAGAGAGAGAGAGAGAGGGCGGAAGACAGGGAAAGAGAAAAAGCAGGAGAGAGTGGGAGAGAGAAAGAGAGAGAGAGAGAGAGAGAGAGATAAAAAGACAGAGGGACAAATGGGCTCCATTCAATAAGCACTCAACCTCCTGGCCCTCAGCAGGTCTTCTGCCTGTACCTCAGACACAGGGAGAGAGAGTGAGAGTTGTGTTAGCAGGGGTTAATAGAGGTATGAAATGAAGCAGTGTGTGTGTGTGTGTGTGTGTGTGTGTGTGTGTGTGTGAGAGAGAAAGAGGGAAGGTCACACAGGCGCCTCAGCAGAGATGAGCAGCAGCGGGGCCTTAATTGAGGCAGGTAGGTAGGCGGCGAGGGGTGGGCACCACGTGTCAACACAGCGCTCTGTGGCCGCACGGCCTCGCGGATTTAACGCAATCACGGAGCCGGTGCCGGTGGGTCATCATTATCATCGAGATGCATGACTGGCTCTTGGCGGCAGTGCCACTCAGGTGCCATAAAGCTGGCAAAAAATAAACAACCTCTACCCCCCACCCCACCCCACCCCACCCCACCCCCGCTTTCCTGCCTGCTCTTCCTCACCCCATGAATGCAGCAGGACTTAACGGCACTCCGTGGTGCAGTCTGCCTCATATCCTGAGCCAAGGTGTCAATATTTCTGAGGGGAAAAGCGAACTCGCTCCCGGCAGATGTTGCAGGAACAAAAAAGAAAAGATGGCAAGATTCTGCCCTGCGTGGATGGATGGATGGGTAAGTGAATGAAGAAAGGCAGACTGTGGGGAGCTAATGCTGAGATGTGGCGAGGAGCATATTGTGCTGCCTTTATCAGATAAATCCCAATTTTCAGAAACACAAAAGTGCCTGAAGGCTACATAGTTGGTGTGAAACGTAATAAAACCGTTGCAATGTTTATACCTCATTGTTTCCTCCAGTGCTTCAGGCAAGCAAACTTTCTTTTTATGAATCCGTGATGTGTGAAGGGCCCCGAAGCTTCCAGTCAGAAGCATGGCTAGAGGATGGAAAGCTATTGGACAGAGGTGATCCTAGACAGTTGGGCCCCCAAGCAATTTAATTGAAAACTGCATTGCCATCGCTACAGTTTAAAGACTGTCAGTCCTTCAAGGCCCTTGAGTGGCCTGGGGCCACCGAGCAGTCGCCTGTGTTACCTGTTGGCCAGGTACACCTCTGCTCCTGGAGTGGGGCTGACTGGGCTCAGCAAAGCCAGTATCGATGTTTCACAACATAACTGTGCCCACGTGTGTTTGTGTTAAGCTTTTCACATGATCAATCTGGCATGCTCTTGTGATGATCAAACACTGGAATTAAACACTGGGATGTATAGGGAGGCCATTGAACCTGGCGAGGATAGTGATCAGGATGTATAACTTACATAACACGCTGAAGGTTGGGAGGCCCTACACAGACTGTGTGATAATGATAGAAAAATAATCTTATTATTATTGGTATAGCACATTTCATACAAAACATGAAGGTCATGTGTTTCAACAATTTGACAAAGAGGAACACAGAGATTCGCATGGCAAGCTTTGTTATAGTCCAGTAGCGCTATAGAAATCCGCCAGGGCGCTGTGGAGAGCTCCACTAAAGTCCACCGTTGCCATTTTAATGCGTCAATGGATTCTGCCTCTTTGATGTGTTGGGGTAGGGCGTTCCACCATTTGGGGCATAGCTCAGCTGATCTAAGGGCTCGTCCAGGAATGTAAAAGGGCGCTGTGTCAGTGATATAGCATGGGGCTGGATCCTTTAAGGAGTACTTCCGCGATAAACTGTTTAGTACTTGCTCCTTTCAAATACAATAGGTGACCCGGAGTTGCATATGCATGCTGCACGTGAAAATGTTCTTCTACCCCGATTGCCTCCATTAGTCAATGAAAGAAAATAGGTGGAAAAACGAGTGAATAAGAAAAAGGCCAACAATGTGACGTAAGTTTGTTAATCAGAGAAAGCCATTACCAGAGAAGTCTTGTTGCAGCACACATTCACTTAGCGAAGTAAGTATGTGTGTTTGTTTAGAACATTTAAATCTTCTATCTGGTTCGCTATGACTGAATAGGCTTTCAGTGATTGTAGTCTGTAACTGGCATAGCCAGGAACCTGTCATTCTCCCTGCTCCCTTTCCTGCTCACCAAACTAGAACAGCCTGAAACAGAAGCACTAAAGCATTTTTTTTACCAAAACCAGCACACAGGGCAAGTACACCTTTAACAGCTTTGAATACTAGTAGGAGCAATTTAGTCAACTCTGTAGGACACAGGCAGCCAGTGTACTTCGGCTAGTGTTAGAGTAATGTGCTCTCTCCTTCTTGGGTTTGTTAACTGTCTCGTGGCTGAGTTTTGGGGGCAGCCATGACAGCAGAAGTTTTGTTTGGCTCAACTGAAACATAGAGTTGTGTGTCGTCAGCATAACTATGAAAGTCAATGTTGTGTTCTCTTGAAAAAATTTAGAGACCACTGTAAAATTATCAGTTTTGATTTAACCATTTATTAGTATATCTGTGAAGTATAAGTGAACATTTTTGTATTATTCTGTAAACTACTGACAATATTTCTCCCAAATTCCAAATTTAACTGACACTGGAAAGGAATGGCTGTCATATATGTAGAGATGCTAATTTTAGGAACATTTGCAGTGGTCTCTTTATGCTTTCCAGAGCTGTTTGTCTGTTTTTTAATGAAAAAAAGGACAACTACCTTAAGCAGTAATATATGACTCAAACCATTTTAGTACATGGCCTAATAGACCTACGCAGGTTTTTAAATGATTTAGCAGTATGGTGTGATCAGTTGTGTCGAAGGCAGCACTTGGGTCTAGGAGGACCAGAGCAGAGACTTTGTTTGAAGCCTTACTGAGTCTGAGATCACTTACTATTTTGGTAGGGCAGTCTCTGTGTTGCAACTGGCTCTAAAACCTGATTGGATTTTTTGTAGGATATCGTTTAATCGATAGCAAGGAGAATGCAACAGCATTCAAAGTGAAACCTAATGACACACACATACACACACACACATTTGTCCATCTTTATCCACTATCATTAAAACATTCGACACACACACACAAACACACATTTGTCCATCTTTATCCACTATCATTAAAACATGAGACACACACACACACACACAAACACAAACACACACACACGCACACACACACGTATTTGTTCATCTTTATTTACGGTCATGAAAACATTCCACACACACACACACACACACCAGACAACCGTACACTAGAAGCACTGCCACAATTGTCTCTATTGTTCCACGTAGCAGAGGATTTCATTTCCAATTTACAGAACGCGCCATCAAGTGATCCCGCATCGAACGTCCCGCTCATGAGCGTCATTGCTTTCTCAGAGGGATTCTTTCTCTGTAATGGCAGAATCACTCCCACTGCCCGCGCACAGGGGAGTAATAACAGATTTTATTTGCCATTACTGTGCGCCGCCCTTTGTTTCTGCGACGGTGCAGGGGTTGTTTGGATGGTGGGGTTTGAGAGATAAGGATATTGCAGCAGGGAGCCATTGGGGACCCTGTACTGTGGCCCTCTGGGATACTGCTTCAGAGGGGGAAAGAGATCCATAAGACTGATGCTGTTTGATGGACAAGGTGCTTTCGTGCTTTGTTTCTATTCATCGCGTCTCGCATCTATTCATTGAACACGTTAACAAGGCCGATGGTGTTTCCATGTCAGGATGTAACATTGTAAAGGGCTGACTGACAGTTGATTCTAAATTAATCTTGACTCACCATCTCTCTGCATCATTACCTGAGAAACGATTCGCTGTACTTGAAGTACCACATAGGACATGGATGGAAAAGATATAAGCTGACCATAACACATTTTATCCTCGACATCTTGCATCAGCTGTGTCCATCCCCAGTCTCTCTTCTTAATGTACATGCTAAACTTATTGGCCAGAAGAGGCTGGCATGTACACATACCACAGGGCCATGGCACATACCTCTTTGCTGTATTCCTTTCTATAACTCGTCATGCATCGGCATGGTTGTGATTGGCCAAGGACAAAAATACAACACACAACGCAGCCACCATACACTCACAGTGACATCATTTTGTCAGTGCAATATGCAAACATGTTATACAGACCCTCTGCCCACCCCCGCCCCAAACAAAAAGCATATTTGCATGTTTTATAGGCGTATCAGGGAATCAGAAGATGTATGATTGGGCTTGCTGGGGCCTCTACTGCTGTTGGGGCTCTGGAGAATCAGTCCTACTCCCCCCCCTCATCCATGGCCCCTCCTCCCTGGCATCTGGGCATCATATCTATGTGCTGACCTGTCTCTCCACTCGTGGCGGTGTCTGAGGCCACTCCTCCCTGGCATCTGGGCATCATATCTATGTGCTGACCTGTCTCTCCACCCGTGACAGTGCTTGAGGCCACTCCTCCCTGGCATCTGGGCATCATATCTATGTGCTGACCAGTCTCTCCACTCGTGGCGGTGTCTGAGGCCAGGTTGTGGAGAGGCTGGAGTCCCAAGGGTGACCTCTCCTTGGTACAGGCACTGCCACAGCAGGTGCCCCAAACACAGACTCTCCCTCACCAGCTCTCCTTCTACCAGAAAGACTCCATACGCAAGATGTCCATAGGCAGTGAAATGTATTTCCTGCCGATTGCATGAGGTAATACAAGACAATGCAATCACAGAAGTGCTGACAAGAAACAATGTTAATGTAATTCTCTTTGGCGCAGGCCCTCGTCTTCATTGTAAATGTCCTAATGGATGGTTCACATATCCTGCCGTTGGAGATGGCAGAGGCTAGAGCCTGCCACCCATTGACGAGACGAGGGCCGACTGATGATGGTGGCTGGAGGGGTGGAGGAGGGACGTTGAAGTCGGCGTGCTCCAGGTAGCAGAGAGCAGAGATAGGCAGAACAATTTTAAAGAAATGCGCAACAGGAAAACACCCTCAAACAGTGGCGGCGCCAGAGAATTATAATTGGGGGGCTATGGTGGGGGCTAATTGTTTATAGGGGATGCTAATGAAATCTGACACAACAGACCTACACCAACAAATAACACTACGGGCTGAACAAAAACTGGTGGTGTTGCACCGTCATCACATGTCACATAGAAAAAAGCCTAATAACATGAGACTCATTGATGTACAAATGTTAATTTAGCCTGCACAAACGTGCACAAACGAGCCACAAACGATTGCAACTACTTTGGGGTAATTTTGGCGTAGATGGGGTGCTGGGTGACCTGGGGTCACCAATTCAGTTAATCTTTAATATTTCTACAATGGTTTGTGCACAAATGTTTATTTTGCCTACACAAATGTGCACAAACGATGCACAAACGAACACAAATGATTTTGTACTTATTTTCAACACATTGGGGTGCCAACTTCACGCAGATGACGTGAACATTAGCTGAAGTCAGAGCCACCGCTCTGGCTAGTCAAACAGGCAATGAGGTGGACCTGCCTGCTGATTTAAGTTGTTTCAGTTGTGTGTGGTTTTTATTTCCATTTTATTTAGTCTAAGAGACTGAGGTGAAGAGTCCATATTATTTAATGTTTTTTGGTTGTTTTGTTTGTTCAGTTTGGATATTTAAAATGTTTTCCTTACATTATTATGCCATTATTGTTATATTAGTTGGAAATGGTCTTATAACGACAGATAATAATATTATGCAATATTACACAAGATTAGCTTAGCCTATCGCAATATTATCGCTTATCACAGTAATTTCTGGGACAATTTATCGCCCAGCAAAATTTGTTACCGTGACCAGGCCTAGTAACCAGCCTAAACATGCCTTTTCTATTGCTACAAATAGGCTAATATTGCTGGAAACCCGCAAGAAAGACAAACATTGCCCAATACTTTTAGGATTTTGTTGAACATAGGTTCAAGCCTGCAATTAATTTATTAAGCTAACTTATTTTGCCTTATCCTATCGCCCTATCATCACTCATAACATCTTATACAGCTGAAAACAGAGTAAATATACACACTTACCCGAACCTTTTCGGATTTATCCAGTTTAATTTCCAAATCAAGATGTAAACTTGACGTTTCACTCCTCTGGCAGGCAAGGTTTTCCAAAATACTGTGGCATTTCACAGCGCGCGAAGCAGCCCATTCAAAACATTAGGCAATGACACACAACAATCCCAGCCTGCCACCTGGATGCAAATCAGGAAATCAAATCACACGACACAGGAGCAGTTCAACGGTCACCATTATTTTGGAACGTTATACACAATATAATTCCTTGTCAGGATTTATACAGTCTTGTAAGTCAGAGAGATGTATTCGTTTTATATATATGTCCATGTTGAAATTTGAATAAATTAAGGTCGGGGGGGGGGGGGTAAATGGGGGCTCGAGCATAGACATACTATACATGTATAGTATGTCTATGGGCTCGAGCATTTTACGGTGGGGTGCCACTTCCTGGCGCCCTAACTGCCCTCAGAGGACTAAGGGGAAGATTTGATTGGTTAGCAGGGGAGAGAGCGAGCGATAGAGCTTACGAGACACATCAAGTCTTCCTGGCAGAACTTAGGTCTTACCTCCCATTTCTCCTCCTCACCTGTTGATCTCACTCATAACCCCCCAGCACCTACTGATGTGCATGAAAAGGATTTGGGGTCCTTTTCTCATAGGCGGTTTTTGCATTAGGCAAACATGGGCATTTGCCCGAGGCCTCGTCCAATCAGGGCCCTCGTCGTCACTGCTATGATAGTAATAAAAGCAATATTAATATTATGCATCATTCGGGTTGAGAGCAGGCATTATATTATATTCTCAATGCGTGTACTCTCATACACGACTGTCCGGCTTCGCTCTGGCTCTGGCGTCTGCGTTGTCATTGCAGAAGGTGTTCTGTCCCAGCTTGAGGGGCATGATCAGAAGCGCAATGATTCACTTTAAACATGTAATGTATGTTGATTTTAGCAATGTGCGTTCTAGTTTAGATGGCGACTTTAGCGACAGTTGCCCTATTTAAAAAGCATAACGTGAAAAGCGTTTGTTGGGCTGAACTAGCGATGTATACAAAAAACATCCTGTAGTTCAATGTCAGAAGGTAGAAACAGTTGCATTACACATAGCCTACACTGCAGACGATTTTTACCCCTAAGTTCACAACAACCTGTTTGTAAAAGTTTGACGCTGTTGTGAGATGTCACGTCGTTAAATTGACCCATTTAAGCGATACTGAGCAGAACATGAAAAAATAGAAGGAGCTGCAAATAAACTTGAGACAACTGCGCAATTATTCGCTTAAAACATGTCATGTGTTGATTTTAGCAATGCGTGTTGTTACTGAGGGGAGCTGAAGGCAGCGACAGTTGCTCTTTAATTAATTAAGAATAATGAAAGCCTACAAGAAGTATTTGTATAGCCTACTAGCCATACAGACAGTTTAATGGCAAAGGATAGAGACAATTGCACAACAGCCAGCCTACAGTACAAGCTAATCAAATCACAATTTATTCGACAGCAACCAGTTTGTAAAAGTTTGAAGTTGTTGTTATGTGCAGCGCAAGGTGAATGGGCGACGACGTCATCGTTTTCAAAAGGATGCGTTTTGCCTGTCCACACGAGAACAAAACGGCGGCGTTGTCAGACTTTCTCACTTTGGAACCCGTTCTCAAAAAGTATCGTTTTCGGTCACCCAAAACGCCGGCTGGGTAGGGCCTCAAAACTGTTCTTTGCCCAGGGCCTCAGAATCCCTAAAACCGCCCCTGCCTTTTGTATACTGGTGCAATGCCATAATGTAATAATGCCAAGGCGTGTCCCTCCCTACCCCAAGGAAAACATTGACAACCTGGGCCCAGAAATGGAAAAGTGCCATCATATTTTCAGTTCTTGTTGAGTAATACAAACATTCTTTCGAAAGTTGCACCATAAAACATAGCAGATTTTCCTGGTGATGCGCAGACACGGTAGGCTATCAGTTTTCCTTTTTCAAGCAAGCCGACTTTGTGCTGTTTGTGCTAACGCTGTTTGCCTTGCTGTCTGACTGTGCTGAATCTCTTTATCTAGGAGAGAAATGGGGACAGGATGACCGTCTGTGCAACAACTACAAAAAGAGTAGCTTAAAAAATGTAATGACAAATTTCAACTCCTGAAGATGGAGAATAGGGTGGTGGTGGTGTTGGTATTCGTAACAAATCTTTCTCAGTAGCGACGAAAGCAACCACAGAGGATTGCCAAATATTTGTTGTTCTTTTTTATGAAAGAGTCACACATAAAGTGTCGCCATTTCACAGACAGAGTCAAACACCAGCAAATAAAAAACTGTCCTCCCTCCTCAAAGTAAACACTGCCCTTCATTGCTCCCCCTGTTTTATACCGAGCTGCCAGTAAAAAAAGAGAAAAATATATTTTCTTTAAAAAATATATAAAATTCACAGACCGTTTCGGGCTCTGCCCTGGTCTCTGTTCTGCCTAGAAACAAACATATTCAAAGGATGAGTAAATAGCAGCAGAGATCCGAGGGAGTAAGAACCAGGCTAGCTGAGATCTGAGGGAGTAAGAACCAGGCTAGCAGAACTGGGGCAGCGAGGGCACAGCGGCCGCATGTCGCAGAGAGGGAATGCTGCCGCAGTTCACATTTAATAAAGTACAATAAAAAAGACATGATGCAAGGCATGGCGGGCAGTGCAGTAAGGCCCTCTTCAGAGGATGTCTGAACGAGTGTCAAGCACTACAGTACAGGGCCCGAAGAGCAGCACACACCCAAGGGCATTCTCACTTCAACAGACTACATATCAAAGAGGGACAATATAGCCTCAGATGTTGTTGCGTGTGGGCTGTAGTTTTTTTCTGTTCTGAGGCAAGAGAGCAACTGGTGTTGTAATCCAGGCCCAAGGCTTGTGTCAAGCACACAAGTCTATCAATAATGAACAGGAAGAGGGAACACAGACAGGAAGTCCCTGAAATAAACACGGCTCTCTGGTTTTGTTGGGGTTTTTGGCACACAAAACACATTTCAAATCTCCACTTAGCATCTCAGCACCCGGGGCCATGGTATAGATTGGGGGGGCCATGGTATAGATTGGGGGGGGCCATGGTATAGATTGGGGAGTCCATCCAGGATGGAAGCTTACACATCACTTGGTTACACAAGACAAGAGCACGGTTAATTGAGACTCTTCTGTTTTTTAATAAGAGGAGTGCGCAGGTCTCTCTGGGATTAGATTAGTCTTAATTAATATTGCAGATCAAAACGTATATATGCTCCAATGGGCTGCACAAAGTGAGTGGGTGGGGACAGGCAAGAAGATACTTTTTTTTGCATAAGACTTTTAATAAAGTGAATCACACACTGAAAAATCATCCATCATCAATAAAACTGCCCTCTGCAGGAGGAGATGGTGATAAATTCTATTTAAATTTTATTCACATGATATCACTTATGCAGTTCCCTTTAAAAGTTTCAGTCATAGGGCAGCCCTGTCCACACTGAGAGACATAAGCATGAAGTACGCAAGGACTGACAGGTACAAACAGGGACTTGGCCTATATAAAATATATACCAATATGCCAGCTTTTTGGATAAAGGTCAGTGATTTTCATTATTGATACAAAGTGCCTGAAAAAGGCAAAAATGTGTTCACACTTTACGTAACACCATATAATAAATAAGGCTCAAAATAAATAACTAATCTCTATTTATAAACTGTATCTGCTCAGAAATGTCTTTAAACACGCAACAGACTTGATTGAGAGAAATTCTATTAGGATTTCTATTAGTGATCCTTCGGTTTGAGGCCGCAGTGCTGTGTCCGCTGCATTGTCCAAACATATTCAAAGAGTATCCATTTACTTTCAGATCAATGCTGGCTCTTCAAGTGAAGCTATGAATCTCAAAGCAAAAGCGAAGGGGAAACGGAGGCTCTATTTAGGTGGGAGTGTGTGTGTGTGCGTGTGTGTGTGTGTATGTGTGTATGTGTGTGTGTAAGGGGGTGGTGTATCTTACATTTGCTACATGGAGGTAGAGCTGCAGGACTGTTTGCTATTTCAGACATGCACAATTTTCCAACTCCTAGAAAAAAAAATCAATGTTCCATTTTCCAATCAGAATACTAACAGTATTGCTGGGAATATCGGAATGATAATGGTCGTAGTCACGTGGACGTGGATGTGTGCAAGAAAATGCATTTTGTTGTTTTACACGAGGTCAATCTCGTCAGAGTCAGCTTTTCTCCCCCACTCCACCTCACCCAACCCCTTCCCCTTCCCCCCACCCCTCATCCACCCATCGAACACCCTGCTCCTTTCTCCTTTCTCCTCACCAGTGGCAGAGAGAGAGAGGGAGAAAGAAAGAGGGAGAGAGAGGGAGAGAGAGAGAGAGAGGGACAGTGAGAGGGAGAGAGAGAAAAAGAGAGAGAGGGAGAGAGAGAGAGAGGGAGAGAGAGAGAGGAGAGAGAGAGTGAAAGTGAGAGAGAGAGTAAGTGTGTGACGGTGAGATTGCGGCTCAGGCTGCAGCGTGTGGCTCTCTGTGGGGCTGGAGCGTGCGGGGCTTTTTGGAAGTAGGCTGAGCGAAGCTGGGCTGGCTGCTCCCAACAGATTGGGAAAGTGGAGCAGCGGACCTCGGGGAGCAGACCTGGTGCATGGGACTGCGTTTCTTCAGGCCTTCCTTCACCTCCAAGCGTCCTTGCTTCTGTTCTCCCTCACCAGGTTCTCTCTCTCTCTCTCTCTCTCTCTCTCCCTCTCTCTCTCTCTCTCTCTCTCTCTCCCTCTCTCTCTCTCTCTCTCTCTCTCTCTCTCTCCCTCTTTCTCTCTGGCTCGCTCTGTGGCATGAAAAGAGGACAGCTTTCTCTCCCTCCCACCACCTCTTGGAAAAAAAGGACCTGGCCATTGCGTACACGAGTTCCAGAAAACCTGTCAGTGCTGAGTGGCAGTTTTGTTATTCTTATTACGATGTCTATTCTTATAATATACATATGTATGTATATATATATATATATATATTGTACACTTTATCAGTCTAATCTTTAATTTCCCTTTTTGTTGGGAATGATGTGGTTGTTTCCACCTCACTGTGGGGAGTTAAAGTGTTCGTGTTCATCGAAATGGGATATATCATCTACGTGATCACACAGTTCCTCTCCCAAGCTGTGTCTGCCCTTACATAAGATACGGACACAGCGGAAAACCATGCTGATCTCCCATGGCGTGATTGCGTTTCAAATCCAATGAATCATGCGAGAGTCTTATCCAAAAAAGCAGCGTGAATCACAGCACATGTTGACAATTGTGGCTTATTTAAAACACGTTAAAAGCTATTTTAGCCTGCAGTCACTGCGAAAAAAGTCTTGCAGTCGATCTTTATTTGCCGTTAAAAAAGCATGCAATTAGCAAAGGTTAATGACGTTGCTCACTCCCCTTAAAAGGGGTCTGGGATCAGGACGGTAACTCATCCAGAACAGTTCAGGCTCTCCTTAAGACAGGATTTGGCAACTGTGTCACTGGTAGTGACTGTGTGTGTGTGCGTGTGAGTGTCTCTGTGTTAGTCATACGGTTGCTTGAGTGTAAAAGAAAAAGTTGACGAGACCTGTGTCACACAGCCATTTTGTACACCAAGCCTTAAGCTTCATCTTTGCAGATGTGGGAACTGACAATGTGAGTGTGTGTGTGCATCTGCGTGTGTGTGTGTGTCTGTGAGTTTGTGAGTGTGTGTGCGCATCTGCGCGTGTGTGTGTGTCTGTGAGTTTGTGTGTGTGTGAGTGTGCATCGATCAGGCAAGTGGCGCGTGGGCACGGTAGCTGTATCTCGGCGCTGCGGCCCTCCGATGAGATCCTTCCCGCCCAGGTCTGTCAGGCCTGACAGCCAGACAATGGCACGCTGAAGAGACCCCACTGTGAGACGTCAAGACGAGAGACCGACGTTCATTTGGGAACGCACAATGGCACGATCATCGAAATCAAGAGGCGCTGTCATTCGTTTTTTTTTTTTTTGTCTCCATCTTTCTTTGGAGGTTGATCTGATGAGAGCGCAGTGGGTACCGCAGCTCTGGTTTGTTCCAGACAGGCTCAGGGCACAGCATGGCTCTGTGTGTGTGTGTGTGTCTGTGTCTGTGTGTGTGTGTGTGTGCGGGTCTGTCTGTCCGTCTGAACCGTGTTGTAAGTCGTGATTTTCTTCCTCTGTACAGGATTTTTAGGTCTTTGTACAGGTAGGACAGAAAGATCCAACGGATGAGAGGTTTTAGTCTTTCCAGAGGATGTGTGAACTAAGCATCAAATGAGTAACCAAAAAAAAGTCTTTTATACTAAGTCATGATGTGCTCTAAGTTTCTGGTCAGTGAGTAAGCTGTCAGTTGCAGGCGCTGCCTTACAGTTGGATGTCCATGTGTGTTCGGGCCTTTTATTAAAGTCTTTTATGTAAGTCTTTTATGTAAGTCTTTTATTAAAGTTTTATTAAAGTCTTTTATGTAAGTCTTTTATGTAAGTCTTTTATTAAAGTCTTTTATTAAAGTCTTTTATTAAAGTCTTTTATGTAAGTCTTTTATTAAAGTCTTTAATGTAAGTCTTTAATGTAAGTCTTTTATGTAAGTCTTTTATGTAAGTCTTTTATTAAAGTCTTTTATGTAAGTCTTTTATGTAAGTCTTTTATTAAAGTATTTTCTGTAAGTCTTTTATGTAAGTCTTTTATGTAAGTCTTTTATTAAAGTCTTTTCTGTAAGTCTTTTATGGACCTGTGTGTCTACACACTCTGTCAGACATAGAATACCTGGGTTTCCTTGATTCGTGTGAGGGTGATTGTAGGCTATATCGATTTCTAAGGTTGTAGGCATGTTAATGTGTGTGTGTGTGTGTGTGTGTGTGTGTGTGTGTGTGTGTTCGTATGGCGTATCTGTCCATTAGCTGAGGTATATTTTAATGTTCGCAGGCTGTGCTGTGTTCACATGAATGGGCAGGTAGTTGTACAGTATGTGCACATAGGCTGGCATATGGATACCTTTGTGTGTGTACCTGTATATGTGTGTGTGTGTCTGTATATGCGTGTGTGTGTGTGTGAGAGAAAGAGGAGCAGTGTGGAGGGAGTGTGTGTCTGTTTGTGTGTGTATGTGTCTATATGTGTGTGTGTGTGTCTACATATATGTGTGTGTGTGTGTCTATAGAGTGTGTGTCTGTATATGTGTGTTTGTGTCTATATATGTGTGTGTGTCTGTGTGTGTGTGGAGGGAGTGTGTGTCTGTATATGTGTGTTTGTGTCTATATGTGTGTGTATGTATGTCTGTGCGTGCTGTCAGCCATCTTGCTGTGCGAGCGCCTGCAGCTCGGCGGTGTGCAGGGAGTGTTGCAGGAACACGTTCTTGCGGCTGTACATGTGCAGAGAGAGGGGACCGCGGGGAGGCTGACCCAGGCGCCCCGCAAACGACGACGCCGACACAGCCGAGGAAGAGGAAGAGGAGGATGCCGGGGAGGACGCGGTGGTGGTGGGGTGGGGCGCTAGCAGCCCCCTCTCGCTGCGCGGGGCCCTCTCGCTGTCCGAGGACAGGCTGCAGGACGGGCTGGCCCGGCCAGGGAGGCTGGAGCTGCTGGAGGCCACGGCGCGCGGGATCTGGCTGGCGGGGGGGTGCTCCCACTTCCTCAGGGGGGGTCTGTCAATTTCGGTTGTCGGCTGGGTCGTCGAGTCACCAAAGGTCCCTTTTCGGCCCGGTGCGAGAGAAGGCCCCTCTCTGCCGCCGCCCCCCCCTCCGCCGGGACAGCAGGGGGGGTCGCACGGGGCCGTTGGCGGGGGGCGGCTATACAGGTCTGCTGTGGGAGGCCGGAGGCCCCTTCGCTCCCTTTGGCTGCTGCCGCTGACGCTGATGCTGTTGCTGACGCTGATGCTGTTGCTGATGCTGTTGTGGCTGCTGCTGCTTTGGCCGGGGGCTCGACCGGGATGTGGAGCCTGTGGACACAGAGATAGAGACAGAGATATAAACAGAGAGTAAGCAAAAAGAGTGTGTGTGAGTCTCTGTGTGTGTGTGTGTGTGTGTGTGTGTGTTGGAGTGAGAAAGCGAGCAAGGTATGAAGAGAGAGAGACAGAAAGAAAGAGGAAGTGTGTGTATTTATGAGAGAAAAGCAAGCCAAGCATTGTGAGAGAGAGAAAGAGAGAGAGAAAAAAAAGAGAGAGGGGAGCCAGAGAGGATGAGTGCCTTTTGGCCCGGAGACTGGCCTTATAATGAGGCGACAAACGAAGCTACTTAATTCCGTGCCATTCCAACAAGGCCTGCGACTCCCACCCCCCACCCCCTCCCACCCACACTCCCTCCCTTTCCGTCCCCATCTCAGGCTTTCTGGAACCTTCTCGATTGTCCTTCGACCAACTGGAGCCTTGCCTCCTGTTTTTTTCCCTTTTGTGTTCTCCTCCCGTTCCTGCCGGCGAGCAGGGCACAGCACACATTGTGGGGAGGTGGCTCATGAGCGCACTGCCACGCAGAGGAACCCGGGCCACCTGTTCACTTTTCACACTACACTGCTCCTCTTATGTAAGCCAGTGCTCGTTAGCTAAACCCACTGTGGCTCAAGAGCTCCACACACACACACAGATACACACACACACACACACACACACACACACACACACACAGATACACACACACACACACACACACACACACACACACAAAGGTTTCCACACCGTGGACATGGGGAACGTGAAATTTCAGGTTTGAGCATTTTGTTTTAAAGCAACACTAAGTCGTTTCAACCATAAAATAATGTTTCCAAAATCGTTTCAGCGGTTCATCAACTCGTAACTGGGTGAAAAGCACTTCAGAATTCGCTTTGCGGCCCTCTGTGGGCTATGACAGCACTATGCAAGCTTGCAAAAGCAGGTCACTTGTGTGGTTCGCATGAGACATAAGAAAGACAATTCCATTTCCAATGTGTAGGTCGACCGAAAAGGAAAAGTGCTTTAGTAGTGCTTTGAGTGTTTGTACATTGTTTTGGAGTGTCTGCTGAGTAGTATAACCATAACAATTTTTTCTTCTTTTCCAAGAAAAAAAATATTTACCTACATAATATCTAGCTTATATCCTACAAATGATGATGTTTGTTTTAAATTCAAAAGATAGATCAGGACCTCCTGGCTGCTAGATGTACAGACTTAAATAATTTGCTTTTGAATAAGCAAGTAAAGAAGCCCTAGCCAATGCCATATATTTTAGTTTAATGTGGCCACTAACGGCCAACCCAGGTACCGTCAATGACACTGCTAAAACCTGACTGGCATGGGAACAGTCAATGGCTCATCATTTGCTGCCCAATCTATAAATGCAACCCCATCGTTTACCATATCAAATAAAGGCGGGCTCGACAGCCTGGACGTCTTGCTGTACCAACTTAGCAAACGCCTGATGCTAATCTACTGTGAGTGGTGGGAAGAAGTAGTTAATTAAATGTACCACAGCTGAGCTAATGTAATAACTTTGAAGGTGGGAGTTACAATTTAATTCTACCGGTTTCATATATGCGCAGCCTTTTCATCAAACAGAACGGCAGTCTCTTGGAGGTAGAAAAAAACGAGCAAGTGGGGGGAAAGACTAAAATCAATCAGCAATATGCATACAATGGTCTTATCAGAAAGCTAAGTGTTAACACTGAGATGCCTGTTTTCTTAATCCAATGATCAGAGTGGGCGAACCAGAGGGAGAGAGGGAGAGATACAGAGAGAAAGATATATATATATATATATATATATATATATATATATATATGTGTGTATAGAGAGAGAGAGAGAGAGAAATACAGAGAGAGAGAGAGAAAGGAGGAGATACAGATCGAGAGATACAGAGAGAGAGGGAGAGAGAGAAGGAGGGAAAGAGGAAGAAGGTTTAGCAGCGAAGGGCTCAGGGAGGCATGCAGGGGCAACTGAGTAGCGGTGTGCCAGGGAGAAAGCCCAGCCTGCAATGCGGGGATGGCACCCATGGCAAGGCGGGCTGGCGGGCTGGCGGGCAGGCAGGCGGGGAGGAGGTGTGAAGTGGGAAAGGGCAGCTTGTCGATTTCTACAAATCCCCACAGACAGGCCCACTGGAGAGCTGAGAACACAGAGGCTGGTAAAGCCCTGAGCAAGCGCCCCAACCCCAACCCCAACTCCCCCTCACCCCCAACCCCCCCTAACCCGCAGTCTCAGGGGGATCTTGCAGCCATGTGTGCCCTGAAAACTTTTTGTTTTCTTTTTTGGGCTCCCTTATCTGCTCTTACTTTGTCTATTTCTGTCTCCCCACCTTAGAGGGCCTAACTGTTCTCAAAACATTTTCACTGTACATTTTGTCTTTCTTTGTCTTTCTCTCTCTCACACACACACACTCACACACATCCAAACTTATTTCAAAGACACAAATGCATAAGCTCAGTGCATTGATGTATACAACATTAACACGCACAAACACACACAGGCACGCACACACGCGCACACACACGCACACACACACACACACACACGCACAGACACACACAACTATGTTGCACACAGGCGCAGGGTGATTGAGCATAGTCCCGTGCCACCCAGCTGTTTATGAGGCTGTGAGGATCCTGGCACTACGCTAATGGCAACAGCTCCGCTAAAAGCCTCTCCAGCTGATTATGTGCGAGCGGGACGGATGCAAACACACGTTCAGCCGTTTACCTCCGCGCTGCTTACCAGCACCACCACTACTACTACCCTCCCCCCTCACCCAAACACCACGCACCCACCACCATCACCCACCTACTGTCCTTGAATACAGTCATTCCTCCCTCAGTCCCTCCCTCGTTCCCTTTCTCGCTCTCTCTCTCCCTTCCTCTCCCTCTCTCCATCCCTCTCAGTGTCTCCCTCTGCAGCCGCCCCCCTCTCTCGTCTCTCTCACAGGAACACTTCAGGGCCGCCCCCCTCTCTCGTCTCTCTCACAGGAACACTTCAGGGCCGCCCCCCTCTCTCGTCTCTCCCACAGGAACACTTCAGGACACCCACACAGGCTGCTGGAATGTGGCAGGCCTGTGGCCGCATCTGAGGGGGTGGGATGAGGATGACACTGCTCAGCACCCACCCACCACCACTCTCCACCCTACAACCACCACCACCCTCCACCCTACAACCACCACCACTCTCCACCCTACAACCACCACCACCCTCCACCCTACAACCACCATCACCCTCCACCCTACAACCACCACCACTCTCCACCCTACAACCACCACCACTCTCCACCCTACAACCACCATCAGCCTCCACCCTACAACCACCACCACTCTCCACCCTACAACCACCATCAGCCTCCACCCTACAACCACCATCACTCACCTACTCTCCTCGAATCGAATCGAATCAACTCATTCCTCCTCAGTGCCCTCCCTTCTTTTCTCTCTCTCTCTCTTCCCCTCCCTCTCTCCAGCCCTCTTTCGCACTCCACCACCCTCTCTCATGTCTCTCACAGGAACACCTCAGGACACCTACACACCGCCCCCCTCTCTCGTCTCTCTCACAGGAACACCTCAGGACACCTACACAGGCTGTGACAGACCTGTGGCCGCGTCTGAGGTGGGATGAGGGTGAGCTAGCAGGGCACACACACTCCTCAGCGCTGCAGTGCCTGCCTGCCTGCCTGCCTGATAGATGGTGGCTACTCCACAGCATTCAGGGTTATTTGTCACCGCAAATAACCTCCGAACAGACACTACACATCCGCAGCACGGTGAGTGGGAGGAGGAAGAGGTAGCAGCAGTGAAGGCATAGAGGAGGAGAGAGATGGACACTTATCGGACGGACACTGCTGACTGAACATCAATCTCAGGGCTAAATAAAAGATTAGAATTAGTGTTTAGAGCCAAAGGGCGAACACACTTGTCACTCTGGATCTCACAGTCCCTTCTGACTAAGCGTCTGTTTACTTTTCCTCGCAATCATGCATAAGTTATGAGCACTGAACGGTCGCACTTCAATGACAAATAAAAAAAAATACGTCTAGGCTTCGTGGTGGAACAAACTCTAAAAATGCATATGATGAAATATCGCTCTGAGAATGCTTCTTTCTAGAGCAATTTACAGTGGAGGAATATGAAAAGGGTGTAGAGAGAGAAAGAGAGAAAGAGAGAAAAGAGAAGAGCTCAGAGGAGAAGACGGCCCTTTAGTCAGGATTTTGAGCCCAGGGTAATTCTTTTGCCTTTGCTTTTAGCTGAGGAGAGGCAGTGGAAGTGGCTGGGGTGTAGTTAAGGGGCAAGGAGGGTGAAATGTGCAGAGAATTTTTAACCAAACGACCTTGACGCAAAGAAAGACTGGATAATTGGCTCCAGAATTACAGATGAGTGTGTGTGTGTGTGTGTGTGTTTTGGGGGTGTTCACAGCCCAAAAACTCTTCAGTCTCTCTGAAGTCACAAATGGTCTGCAACAATGTTCTTTCTGTTCCACTGGTTCTGGTCATTTTGGTTCTGGCAGGTTCCATCAGACAACAAAGACAAGTGATGCACAGCGAGCAAAAGAAAAATTGCACCCACACTGCCAGACATTGTTTTCATATAAAAGCGTGCACTAGATGACCGGCGCAAAAAAGAGGGCACAGTAAAGCGGAGGGCTGGACGAACAGGCAGACTCTTCATCACAGACTGCCTGTAAAGACTGCAAATGGGCCGCATGCTAATGATTAGCCGTCTGGCGCGTGGCGTGGCGTCCTCCCTTAAAACGGCCATGGGTCGCAACACTGGAGCGCGGCAGATGAAGAGGACGGCTGGGAGGGGGAAAGGGAGAGAGAGAGAGAAAGAGAGAGAGAGAGAGAGACAGAAAGAGAGAGCACTGGGGTAAGATCCAGAAAAAATGAAACAACAGTCTACCTACAAGGGGAAAATCCAAGAGAGATGGAGAGACTTTAAGACAAGAGAGTGAGAGATGGAGACTTTAAGACAAGAGAGTGAGAGATGGAGAGAAACTTTAAGACAAGAGAGTGAGAGATGGAGAGAGACTTTAAGACAAGAGAGTGAGAGATGGAGAGACTTTAAGACAAGAGAGTGAGAGGAAAGCTCTGGATGGGTAAAAGACGAGACAGAGATAAATGTTAAGACCAAATAGGAGTGAGGATGAAAGACTGAGAACACAACAGGGAATGGCAGATGCTTGACAGACAAAAGTGAGAGAAAAAGAGAAAGACAGACAGACACAGAGAGACAAAAGGGCACAGAGATAGAGAGAGTCAGAAAGACAGAGAGAAGGAGAGCAAATTTTGTTAGTCTCTTCATTTGACTGATGAGAAGAGAAGAGATGAGAAGAGACGAGAAGAAAAGTGAAGAGAAGAGAAGAGGAGAGAAGAGAAGAGAAGAGGAGATAAGAGAGAAGAGGAGAGAAGAGAAGAGAAGGGAGGAGAAGAGAAGAGAGGAGAAGAGGAGAGAGGAGGCTTGTTGCTTGATGATGAGGCCTGATGGAGCAGAGATTTGATGTGCGGAACAGCTCCCCCTCCACATCAAAGAGCCTATGCTCACTGCTCCCCGCACACAGCTGTCAGCTTTGGGGAAAGATAAGATGCTTTACGGAGCCTGCTCTGCTCTGCTCTTCCTGACAGCACAGGACCTGGATAAACAATAAGGAAAATATATATCAAGAGGAGTTTGGGGGAAAAAAGCAATCGAAGGCAGGAAAGCTAGGAGGAGCGGGCACTCATAAATTGAGTTTCTATCAGATTGTATCTGTAGACGTCTTGAGGGGCTAGTGATAGTCTTGCAGCTGCAAGTGTGTCATTCGCAAAACAGCAGCAGCTGCTGTAGGAGTTTCACAGTGTGTGTGGGGGGGGGTTGTGGTGGGTGATGGCTTCGAAACGACAAACGTCACTGCCACTACACACCGCATGCAGTTCTGGCGGCTTTGACACAATAATGAAGAGAGATGCGAGACGTAGCTGAGGGGCTGGATGGCGTGCAGTCACTGTGACGATGGAAAGCACACACACACAGCAGAGCTCCTAATCAAGCTCGTCCAGGCACGCTGCCTTCTTCTGTTCTGTTAAAAAGCAGTCGATATCCGTCCTGACAGGAAGACAGAGGGGCCAAATCGACTTCTCTTCATAGTGTATGAACAGCCACGAGGTGATTCCCAAAGTGTGTCCCACCTTCCATCTCAGTTAATCGAGCTTGGGTCAGTTATAGAACAGTGTGTATGTGTGTGTGTGTGTGTGGGGGGGGGGTATTGCAGGGTGGAGAGGGGAAGGGCGCTTGGCTGGGGTTGTAGGTGTTTTTAAAGTGACGCAAAAGCTACCGCCACTCCTGACGGCCCACGGGTCTGGCCTCTGTTTGTGTGTCTGTCCTGCTTTTGTGACACGCATCATGATAGTCCACAGAGAGGAGGCTGTGGGGCCAGGCGCACTGTGGGGGGCCAATGGGGGGGGCGAAGACGAGATGGGGGGAAAATAAAGAAAATCGATGTGATGACCTCCCCCAGCAAACAGGTCCTTGACGTTTCTGACAGGTGTAAGGGGAGCATGGGAGATAATTTGCGCGTAGGATCAGGCTGACATGTTGACGTTGAGCTTAGGTCCGGGGCTGTGTATTTGGATGGGTGTGGAAAGAAACTACATGTAGACTCCCTCAAGGTTTTTTTTTTTTGGGGGGGGGGGGGGGGGGGGGGGGTGCATGGATGTTGTTAAATTGACTTAACTTAACAATGCCATGTATAATGTAGATTCGATATTCTCCCACGGCATTGTTAAAAAAATTAAACAAACAGAAAATGTCCATGTCTGGAGTTGATTCTATGCTTCACAATTTACACTGTGGCAACCAGAAGTATGAGCTGGGTAAATCAGGCCATCGGCCAGACCAACAGATGTCTCAGTCAGCACTAGGGGTGTTGAAATTAATCATATAATCGATGCATCGCGATGCAGACGTGAACAATTAATAATCGTTTCAATAGCAGATCATAATCGATTATAATGTATTGTGATAACCTGTGTTAATTGTGTTCTGTTCTGCTGATATTCCTTATGTGTTTGTGCCTTTAAGGAAAGGGAGTTGAGTGTGTGTGCGCGCGCATGTGTGTGTGGGTGCGCGCGGGGGTAAGAGGAAAAGTTGCTGCGCTGTTGTGTGCTGTAGTGTTTTGTGGAATAAACGTGGGTTGTGGCTAAACAGCAACTATGTTGTACGTTTTACAGTCATTTTTTCTTGCCATAAGTATTAAAAAATAGCACCCGGTAACCCGTTTTGTCTATGGCAACCTGTGCGTATGGTCTTTGTCTCATCTACGTGACCTATTCGTGGTCGTGTAGCATACATCACAACACAACATGACGGCGCCATAAAAATAAATATGTTGGGAACGACACCAACTTAAGAAATCCGTTAGCCGTCTCCATCCAGAGTTGTTAACAACACCGGTGTTATGCGGAGTTGTCCTACTTCTGTGAAATGTCCTACTGTAGGAAGAAATGACAGACATCTGCCGAGCTGTGCTACCTTGTCAGAAAATCCCACCGTGCACTTTCAGTTTCATTTTTTTGTCACTGTACGCTCGCTATTTTAATGTTTGTTTTTTTTTGCAAGTGCGTTCAAACACAGAGAATGATGTCGTCGGAAATAAAACACAGATGTATAACGTTTTAACAATTCCAATTATCAAATTAGAATATGCTTCCACACTGGTAAGTGCAAGTAGGACCCTATGACAATTACATTTACCTCGGCAGAGTATGCTTCCACAATTATATAGCAGATAGGACGTTTTGACAGTACAAATGACCCCGTCAGAATATGCTTCTACACTGATGTGCAGGTAGGATGTTCAGACAATTCATGAATTTTATCAAATAAAAGAGGAAGGTAATATCTGACTGCTTGTGTTTGTTGATGAAATCAAAGCCATGTGAAGTAATATGTTGTGAATAATCGTGTAATGTAAAGCCATGTGAAGTAATATGTTGTGAATAATAGTAATGTGATGTGAATAATCGTGATGCATCGTGATGCATCGAGATATCGAATCGAATCGAATCGCTAACTTAATAATCGTAATCGAATCGAATCGTGAGATGAGTGAAGGTTCACACCACTAGTCAGCACTGTGCTTGAGTTCCTGATGGCCTTCTTCTGGCATCATTTTCAGAATCCCCAAAGATACTCAAACCAATCACTACAGCTATTTATTAATACGCTCACTGCAAATTTCAGTTTTGTGTCAAGAGATCTTGATTTCATCATCGATTTCAGATTGGTGAGAGGCCTTTTCAGGCCACAACACTTCTGTATGATCTGACTTCCACGACACCCCAGTGCCACCATAGCCCATCTAGCTGGGGGAAAGGGACAGAGGGTCCCTGTGCCAACAGCCCTGGATCTTTCATGAATAGTGCATGCAGACCAACTAGGGCTTCCTTCAGGAGCAGCCCCTATTAAATCAACACTAAGTAGTCTTTTCAACCGGAACATAATGTTTTAAATTTGTAGAAGCGAGTGTTGCTTTCACATCCCATCCTCCCTTTCAAAGCACAGACCAAGGTCTTGACCGTTGGCTGATCGATCAGCGACATATTTCTCATGATGAGCCAATTTGTGTAACAGGGGGTTTCAAAAACGATTTTATGCCTTTGTATCAGCAGTTGGTCTACGTGTGCGCTCATTAAGATAAGTTATTTTAGTTGGAAGTGTGTTTATATAATTTCTTGCTGTTGAATAACATAATGGGTGCTTTTTGCCATACAGCCCTCCACTGGCTTGGCTGGTAAAATCCGTTCAATCTCTCTGAGGTAAACGGAGCCATGTTTCTGCAACTGAAGGAATTAGAAAACATTCCGCCTCCTTTGAGCAATTCTTTGACAAAAGCGGAATTGTACTGAGCAAATCTCGTTGCTCATTGTGCATTCACACTGGCAGTTTCATCAGCACAGCGCTCCCCAGAAGAGAGGGAAATACAGACTGAAAGCGAGTGCAAGAAGAGAGACAATGTGTGTGTGCGTGTGTGTGTGTGGGTATGTGTGTGTTTTTGTGTGGGTATGTATGTGTGTGTGTGTGTGTGTGTGTGTGTGTGTGTGTGGGTATGTGTGTGTTTGGGTATGTGTGCGCGTGTGTGTGTGTGTGGGTATGTGTGTGTGTGTGTGTTTGTGTAAGTGTGTGTGCGCGTGTGTGTGCGTGTGTGTGTGGGTATGTGTGTGTGTGTGTGTGTGTGTGTGTGTGTGTGTGTGTGTGTGTGTGTGTGTGTGTGCACGTGCCTGTGTGTGTGTGTGTGTGTGAGTGTGTGTGTGAGTGAGTGAGAGAGAGCACGAAAAGGGAAAAAGAGTGCGAAACGTCCTTCACGGCTCCGAGAGTGGAGCTGTCACATGTCACTCCCGGCCGACCATCTAGCTCAGACTCGTGAGACGGGCGAATGACGCCTGCCCCTCCTGTCGACCGTCTCATGTCAGCTTCGCCTTGGGGCTTAGCCGCATGGGGCCTTGGCTGCCCGTCTCGTGTCAATTCCGTTGAGCGTGGAGAGGAGAAGTGGGTGTTGGGGGGGGGGGGACTGTAGCCCTCATTAATTACCTCTATTGTACTCTGTGACAGCCTGCAGAGGGAGCACGGCTGTAGGACACACAGGGGGGAGTGGACATGGACAGCGAGCGAAACCTGAGTCTGGTCGCTACCGCCACTGCTGCTGCTGCAGCGGCTCTGACAGGGAGTTGGGGGCTCGTCCGGGATTGTGTTACATGTGAGCTGACTGCTGACTGCAGGCTGCCATATATCATTGGCCTCCTTTTCCACTACCAGTGCTCTCATTTTCTGTGGCCAAGTAAAAAAAAAAACTGCTATAAAAGGCCAGGGATGTACTAATGATAAAAATAGCGTTCTCCAAATGACAAATGACAATGTCATACACAACCTGCATTATTTGGGGGCAAGACAAAGCAGTTAATGATGCCCTCATGTCAGGCATGTTTCAGATGAAGTGCATTTGTACCAGTGCAGATGTAATGAACCATCTGTGTTATGACTACAGAGTGTTTCATTACATATGGTGCAGGCTTAAAAAAATAAACATAAATAAAAGATTTGAATAAATTACGTTTGTTGCAGATCTCACAGCTTAATAGAGTGCCCGGACTAAATGACCATGGCTCATCAATTTCTGAGCTTAATTATATCTGGGCACGCTCAAAGGCTACATTAGTGGATGCGAGTAGGGACCCTAGGGATTAACAAAAGCATTCCCAGCACTCAGTTCACCTGGGCTAATGTGGGCTGCAGCCGTCTTCCGTGGAAGATTTTAAGGTCACCCTCCCCTGATACCGGGAACACGGACATGGTGGCCACAATTACAGGACACATTTCCTCCAGTGGTGCTGATAAAAAAATAAAAAAAACCTGTGTGGGTGGGCTGTCATATCTGCAGGACCACACAATGCAAGGGTTTTTGGGGGGAAAAAGAAGAAAGAAAAACAGGCAATTTATGCTTATCTGATTTTATGTTACCACTGAATATTCATTTTCCATATTTGTCTGCACAATATTCTTACTATCTGCCTCAAGGCCATTTGTGGAGCGTATATTCCTTAGGAAAGTGATGTTAGTATTCATGTATTCTTTTCTTTCATTAATGTTGCAGTAAATTGTGTTAGATTAAATTCAGAGGGGCTAAGTCCCTGCATCCATAAAATAAAATATTAAAATATACACAAAAGTCAGTGTTAGGAAAATGGCAAGCGGCACCCTCGTGGCCCTCTGTCCAGAACTCCAGGAGGGAGTGAAGAGAGAGAAAGAGGAAGAGAGAGAGAGAGGAAGAGAGAGATAGTAGAAGGAGGACCTTCGGCCCAAGGGCACGTGTTTTATTTCCTCATAGAGTAGAATTTTTAGTGACTCCATTTTAATTGGGAGTGGGTGGAAAGTATCCTCCGCCTCCTTCTCCCAAGCCCTACACAACCCAAACCTTCTCCTTCATCATTAGGGAAGGGGAGGCTGACAAAGGATGGGCGAGAGAAGGAGTGTTCAGAGGATAGAAAAAAAACACAAACAAGAAGAAAAAGAATAAGAAGAAGAAGAAGAAGAAGAAGAAGAAGAAGAAGAATGACAAAATAAGAGGATGATGGAGAGGGCAGTACACAGCAGTGGAGAAGAGGTGAGAGGGGGAAAAGAAATAAGTGGAAATCGTGGAATAAACAAAAGGAGGAGGAGGGTAAGAGCAGGAAAGGAGAAGAGAGGGAGAAATAAAAAAGAAGACATGAAGACAGAGAGAAAGACAAGAGGAGCAGTGAGCGGAGAGACAAAAGAGGAGCGGCCAGGCCAGAGAAGAGGAGAGCAGAGGAGAGGAGAGCAGAGGAGAGGAGAGCAGAGGAGAGGAGAGGAGAGGAGAGGAGAAGAGAGCAGAGGAGAGCAGAGCAGAGCAGAGGAGAGCAGAGGAGAGGAGAGGAGAGGAGAGGAGAGGAGAGCAGAGGAGAGCAGAGCAGAGCAGAGGAGAGGAGAGGAGAGGAGAGGAGAGGAGAGGAGAGCAGAGGAGAGGAAAGGAGAGGAGAGCAGAGGAGAGGAGAGCAGAGGAGAGGAGAGGAGAGCAGAGGAGAAGAGAGGAGAGGAGAGCAGAGGAGAGGAGAGCAGAGGAGAGGAGAGCAGAGGAGAGGAGAGGAGAGGAGAGGAGAAGAGAGCAGAGGAGAGGAGAGCAGAGCAGAGGAGAGCAGAGCAGAGGAGAGGAGAAGAGAGCAGAGGAGAGGAGAGCAGAGGAGAGGAGAGCAGAGGAGAGCAGAGGAGAGGAGAGGAGAGGAGAGGAGAGCAGAGGAGAGGAGAGGAGAGCAGAGGAGAAGAGAGGAGAGCAGAGGAGAGGAGAGGAGAGCAGAGGAGAAGAGAGGAGAGGAGAGGAGAGGAGAAGAGAGGAGAGGAGAGGAGAGCAGAGGAGAGGAGAGCAGAGGAGAGGAGAGAGCAGAGGAGAGCAGAGGAGCTCAGAGCAGAGGAGAGGAGAGAGCAGAGGAGAGCAGAGGAGAGGAGAGCAGAGGAGAGGAGAGAGCAGAGGAGAGCAGAGGAGAGGAGAGCAGAGGAGAGCAGAGGAAAGGAGAGGAGAGGAGAGCAGAGCAGAGAAAGTTGGGCTCTCACACAGCACCTGCCCTACTTTGCTTTGACTAATGAACCTGAGATGTCCTAAATCTGTCCAGTGGTGGAGAAGCCAGTCCGGGACTAGTCAGCTCAGTGCGGCCGGACACCGGGGGGGTTGGGGGTTGATGGATACCCCTCTTCGCTGGGCTAAATGCCAGCCAGCACTGCCTGCTCTCATGAAGGGCTTTCTGGGTACACCTGCTGCAGGCCAGCTAAAAGACAGCTGCAGGTGTGAAGCCTCATCCAGGCTTACTCATTCACATACCCATATGTGACCACACACACAGACACTCACACACACGTGAGCATAAAAAAATATATGCAGAGTGCATGTGTGTGCAATTCCCTAATGCTCTGTTAAACACAGACATACACGAGCAGAAATGAAATTTAAATGAATGTATGCAGAGACACGCACGCACGCACACACATATACACTCCCACACACTAACGAGGCGCTGCATCTATTAGCGCAGAAGCAGCCTCTGACCCTGCAAGACTGCTGGAGACCAGAGGGCTCTGAAGGCGCACACACACACACACACACACACACACACACACCTCTGAAGGCTCACACACGCACTGGCAGCCTCTAAAGGCTTACGCAACTCAAGGCACCGAGGCAGGTTCTCCTCACCTCCCCCACCCACACAATCTCACATACACACAGGTGCACACACCGCCTGGCTGGGCCAAGTGCGAGGCCTATAATTGTACACCTGACAGAAGTACCCTGCCACGCTAAAGGGCCACATTCGGTGCCATCTCCACCGCGCTCTGGGCATGCATATCTGTGTGTGTCTCTCAGCTGGCACCAGTCAGCAGGTGTCTCTATTTAAGGCCGCCCTTTATATAACTCATCTGCCACAAACCAGGGGGGGAGGGCAACTCTAATTCCACTTTCTTTTTTGAATTGTATTTTTCCCTTGCAAAAAATTGACGCAGTTTCCACAGACAGTCCCAATACTGCAAAAAAATGCACTTCTTTTAATGAGGAAGATATTGAGAGTGAATTGGGGTTAAACCAGCTTTATAATGTTTTGCTGTTTACTTCTTTCGCAGGCCAGAGCTGCACTATATCGAATCTACCACACGTGCGACCAACTCCAGCGAGATGGCGGCAAATTACAGCGGAGAAATATTTGGTAGATAATGAAAGCCGTGTGCTGGAACCTTAACCGATCTTCTGCAATAAAAAAGCAATTTGCAGGTTTGCCGTGTGTGTAATCTTGTAGAGCGAGCTCTCCCATGCGCCGGTATGGCACATATTTAATCTGTTCTTATAGCCTCGTCCCTCCAGACATGATCGCCTATGAGCAAACACGAATGCCACGACTGACACTCGCGCTGGATTTCTCATATCTGCCACTTCCTGCTGCTGTTTCATCATCTGTCCTTCAGCCTCTCCACTCCCTGGCAGCTAATCAGATCGCTTCACGCTAATTTGCTACGCTTTGCCCCGTTTCAACAGGACTTTAATTGGATTCCTGCATTGCATGCTGCTGCTGTGTTATGAAGTTATGAATAAATATCATTCACTTTCGATGTCTATAAGCAAAAATGTCTTAAACTAAACATCAGAAAACATTGGGCCAATATCTGGTTTCCCGTTGCTGAGTACATCAATACCAAAAACATACCCCTCTGTCTGGGATACAAACTTTTGTGTGTGTGTGTGTGTCTATGTCAACTGCACGCTCCACCTTCTTCTTTGGCTTACACCATCCTGAGTTCAACTGGGGCAGCTCATAGCCCTAAAAAGCCTCCCAGAGTTCCTGGTGTGATCCACACAAGGCTCCCGCCTCCTCTAATCTGCTCCACTTCCTTCCTGTCCTGTCTGTCTGAATGAGGAGACCAAACAGATCCCAGGTCCTAGCACCTGTATCCTTAGGCCATTTACGCCTCAGGGCCTGGCAGTGAGCCACTCTGGCCTGTTTGTTTGGGGAGGAGGGGGGATGACTTGGATATGATCCACTCTGGCAACCACAGCTCAGAAAGGCTATCCCTCCTCCACACACACACAGATAGACAGACACACACACACACACACACACACACACACACACACACACACACACACACACACACACACAGACACAGACACACAGACACACACACACACACACACATACACACACACACACACACACACACACACACACACAGGTTTTGGTGAAGAAACAGCCTAGTCCCACAGGTCCTGAGATGATGGGCCTGTCACATGCAATCCCTCACATGGCTCTGAGGCGGTAAGGGGCAGCTGCCACTGCGCAGCCTCAAGACCCCCGCCCCTCACCCACCACCCCACCCCTCAACCACCACCCCACTCCGCCCCTCACCCACCACCCCACCCCGCCCTCCACCCACCAACCCACTCCGCCCCTCACCCACCACCCCACCCCGCCCTCCACCCTTCCAACCTTCCCTACCCTACTCTCACCCGCCGTCCAGAGGATAATTAAGGGCTAATTAATTTCTAAATCCAGCCTATTCTCCAAATGAACAACCTCTAAAATCTCCCTTTTGAAGAATGCGAAGATTGCACTAGGTTTTCAATTTTGACGGCTGAAAAAAGGAAGCACATCATCGATGTATTATAGTGGGACAATTATCATGGCAAGTGCAGCGTATCAGCTTTGCACCATGTGTTGGTTTCTGTCTGTCCAAGTTAATGGCTTCTCTGTTTGTTTTTTTTTTGTTTTTTTGGGAGGGGGGGGGGCTAACAGTGGTTAATTGCATGGCTAATAGTTGTGCAAAAATGATGCAAAATAACAAAGCAACAAAAAAATTTACGAAAAGCAAAACAAAACTTGTGGTCCATTTCCAGTGTTTTTGCATTCACTTCAAAGCTGACCTTTCAAGTGACTCCTGAAAGGTGTCTGTGTGATATGCCCAAAGCAAGCCATGTCCCTTTAAATCTCTGTGACGTGACGAGTGCAGAATTATTTATTGCCTACAATGCAAGCTGATGAATAGCTAATCCTCTGAAGTGAATTTGCACAGTGAAGCCTTCAGTATCCTATAATTTACCTTAAGCAACTGCAACAGGAGAAAGAGAGAAAGGCAGAGAGGGAGGGGGGAGGGGGAGAGAGACGCAAGTGTGCCTAGCAGGGAGGGAAAGGCATTCAGGAAGGAGGACTTAGATGCAGGGGAAAAAATGCTTACACATTTCGAAGACGTGGTGAGGTCTTTTTTCCATGGAGGTCTGAACCCTGACCACTAGAGGGAGCTCTACGCCCAGCTCCATCTGCCCCCCCATTGCAGCAGGCCAGGCATACAGTACCTGTGCTGCCTCTCCCCTCCCCCTGCCCACTCTAGCACACACAGCACAGGCCATGTGGAAAGCGCTCTGAGACCTGCAGCTCCCACTTAACACCACCATGAATACCATTTCATACCTGATTGGGTTCATGTGAAAATAGCAAACATGATGGAGTGCTGCACAACAGAGAGAGAAAGAAAGAGAGAGAGAGCGAAATAGAGAGAGAGAGAGAGAGAGAGAGAGAGAGAGAGAGAGAGAGAGAGAGAGAGAGAGAGAGAGAGAGAGAGAGAGAAATAGGGGAACGAGAAAGTTGAGAAAGTTGACAACAAGTCTCTCACATTACCTGGCCACTGATCACCCATTCTCTGATGCAGCCTGTACCTCTAATGTGTGTTTATGTGTGTGTGTGTATGTGTGTGTGTGTGTGTGTGTGTGTGTGTGTGCCCCTGCATCTTCACACATACATACATACATACATACATACATACATACATACATACATACACACATACATACATACATACATACATACATACATACAGACATACACACATACATACATACATACATACATACATACATACATACATACATACATACATACATACGCACAAACATACAGCAACAGTCAAAGCCAATATAATCCCCATCCACAAAGCACATTTACATCCATTCCTCTCCTGGATGGGGGGATCTACCCTGTGCATAAGTGGCACAATATGTGCTCGTTCAGATGAAGTAGGATGCTACGGCGACCCACATGCCAGATATGGAGGTCGGCGACTGCAACATTTTGCCGTCTGCGTTGGTCTCCCAGATGGGCCCTAAATGGCACCCATATGGAAGCAGGTGTCTCTGCTCGCCTGCTTGTCTAAAGAGCTCCAACTGCCGTACTTACTGTCTCCTCTTTAGCGGCACAGACTCTGGGAACGGGGAAGTAGGTGTGGTAATATACAATATGTGTTTTGTTTGGACCTAAAGCTCGTCTTCAAGCTGCACTGTCTCTGCGTGTACAACAACACGATGGGCTCTTCCCCCCAAATACATTCTACGCACTTTACTCCCCCCTCCCCATGCACAGTTTAGACTCACAATCAGCAGTTTCAGCAATCAGCATGCCCAACTCTACATAATATGTCTATGCATGTGACAAATAAATAAATAAATATCCTTGTATGCTTGTAACAGGACAACTATGGCAGGGATGCAGCTACAGACGCTACCGCATATTTATGCTATGTCTGAACGCCGCATACTGGACACGTTTCTGCTCACAGGCAGTGACAGGATGTGTGGGTGGGTGGCGGGGGGCAAATTGTTTTTTTTTTTTTTTTTTTAAATGAGCAGTTCTTTTCTCTTACAAATGTAGCAGTTAAGCCCTGCTCCAGCTATCCATTCAAAGATGTTGATTAAGAATAATTGCTTAATGAGTCAGTATAATGAGTCAGTATTCTGCAGGAGCAAGCATTTAAGTATCATTAAAGTTAAGACTTACAATTTCGCCTAATTGGCCCTCCTACATGAGTGCGCGGCATACCCCAAGGGCCCAGCCCAGCAACACCTAGCCGCCACACTTGTCAGACTGCACTCCCTATAAGGAGTACAAACTTTGAGAAAGAAACATATGATACAATTTAGTGCCCTATTTCGCAGCTTCATCCTCCTTCACTTTCAAGAGGGAAAATTTCTCACACACACACACACACACACACACACACATCTTTTCGATTGTGTCTTTTTCCACTTTTGTCCTTCTCTTTTAGTTACATTTCTTTATTTGCCTGAGGCAGAGTGGCCAACCTTAACAACTCGCATCAAATCAATTACTCGTAAGGGCGTCATCTGAATGATTAATGCAGGCGCTGCTCATTCCACCCCTCTGAAGAAGAGAAGGGCTCTTGTCTCCTTCTCTACCTTCCCTCTCCCTCTCTCTCTCAGGGAGGAGAGGTGGAGAGCTATTGAGAAGTAGAAAAAGAGCGCTACACAGAGGAACTGTTACACAGACAGACACACAGACTCATGAGGGGGAGCAGTGTTGGTGAATAGGCCTTCATCCACTGAAGCCTCCTTCGTACTCTCCGCGCTCCACTCGAACCGCTGCTGGCTGTTACAAGCCTTAACTAAGCGGTCCAGGAATAGACAATGCCCTGGGGGCTGCTTTATAATCCATCACGTTGGCTGTCAGTCACTGAGATTTTTAATTCAGCAAACCAGACAGCAGACACCCACTCAGTAGTCCAGCAACCCCCCATTCCACCCCCCCTCCCAAGGAAACCCAGGCAGGCGAACGGAGGGGAGGGCCACGACAGTTTCAGGAGTTATGCTGAAATGTTCATGAAATATCTGGCAAAAACAAACAAACAAAACACACCCAAACATACAGACACACATACACACACCACACACTCATAGGCCCGATCAGTCCTTGAAAGCAATGACACCGACAGAGGAGTGGGGAAAGTGAACAGGAGTGATTTCAAAGATGAGGGGGACTTATCAGAGTTAGCGATAGCTCATTTGCTCTTTTAATGGGAAAATGTCCATTTGTCAGGCGCTCTTGATATTAAGCCAGATGAGTAGATGCATCTCTCTGCATAGATCAGGAACGAGAGCAACACAACACTCTGAGCGCAAACACACGGACCATCTATCAAATTAATGAGCCCTTTCGCCTGGAATTGTAAAGACACATATTTCCCTTGGCATCACTTGGCATTTCAGAGCATTTGTTTGCCTAATTTATGACTGTTAATACTTTTCTTTTTTAAGAAAAAAAAAGACATGCATTTATATACAGGCCACAAAACTACTGGGTCGACCGCACTCTCAATTTTTCCGTGGGTCATTCTTTGAGCTCAGCGCTGAACCTAAGGCTTACAGCCGACAGCGCTCCAAATCCACATGCTTCAGTACGCCCATTTCGACAACGTGACAGGGTCTGGGCTCGTCTGTCCTCTCCCCAGAATGTCTAAGCGTTCCTGGACCATCAAAAACCGATGGCAACGCGCCACCTAACCTTGACACTGACATTCATGAAGAGAGACGATTTAAATCCTCTTTGAAAGTCCTCCCATAACTCAGACAACCCCACGCCCCCTACCCTACCCCAACTCCAACCCCTTCCCCACCCCCCACAACTCTTCATCTTCAGCACTTTCACATCATGTCACTAATGTTTACACCACCCACTGACAAGTCTTCCACCCACCTAATAAATAAATAACTAAATAAATAAACAAACAACAGAGAAGAGAATGCAGACAGCTCTGCCTGCCTGTTTTTGTTTTGGTGGGGAAGTCGGGCATTCTGCATTCAGGGTTGATGCAAGAGCTTGCAGTGGATTTCACAGCGACGGAGCCGACAGAGCTGAGGTGTCACCGTGGAGACATGAGCACACCTGCCCTGCAGCATGTGTGGGATGGAAGCCGACGCTCGCCTGACGTTACCCGCCCGACACCACCTATTCGCCTTCACTTTGTCTCTGCCGCTCTAACCTTACAGGTACTGTGCTATAAGGAGGGCTGTGGAGGGTGGGTGAGGGGTCGACAAAGTGCATCGATAGATGTAAAAAAGGTAGGATCTTGGCAAAGGCGTTTTCCGTAAAAACTGACCCGTGGGGGCCTCGCAGGCGAAATAATGAGACAGATGGCGACTTCATTATTAGCTCTAGGTCGCCACGGCTGTCAGCTGGGGCGAGAGCGAGAACCATCATGTGTAGTAGCATCGCTACTGCCATCTCTTCATCTTGCCTTTAGCCGCAGGACTGATGGGAGAAAGAGCCGGAACATCACAAAGGCTCACCTCATCCAAGAGAAGGCTAATGCACCATCACCTGAAACATTTAGCCTAAAAGCAACAGAGGAAGCAAACACGATGGAGGACACTTCAGCAGAAAACACAGGGGCAAGCATGTGTGTGTCTGTGTGTCGAGGGGGGGGGCACTATCTCATCAAAGAAAATCATGTGTTTTTCTCTCTGTTTTTCTATCTCATCTGTGGCTAGCCTGGTCTTCAATACTTTGCCAAGCACTCAGCACGGAGGCTGTGAGTGCAGAGGACACCATCTCTAGAAATTAAAATACTATTTGAACTACAGCACATCACAGGAGGAGAAACTGGAAGCGGCAGGAGAAAAACTTCTTAATACACCCCTCTCCAAGCCCAGACAGACGGATTCACAGAGAGGGCTTCCTTAGACAGGCTCCCCTGAGTGGGCTTTCTTAGACAAGCTCCCTTGAGTGGGCTCTCCTCTCCTGTCGGCCCTTTGTGTTGCAAGCCGAACTTCTGCCAAAGTACAAAGTACAAAGAACATATGACATGTAGACAAGTACAAATATTTGGACTGTGTTTGGTGGTGGACCAGGAGGATAATGAGGGCTGGATTGAGTACTAAATTACAAATCATTACACACACAAACACACACACACACACACAGACAAAAACCCACCAGCAAGGGCTCATTCTCCTACTGATTAATGGGATCGGACTGTCACAACACATCACGCCGTGTGCTAGCAACCCCCACCATCGCTGATTGAGAAGATTGAATCTTGATTTTTTTGTTGTTTTTTAAATCACGTGGATTTGAAAAGCGGCAATCAGCATGCTTCCACAATTAATAAACAGGGACAATTAAAAGCGCGCATCATGGCTGTTTGTTGATGCTGTTTTACAAAAGCAGACCCATGTTTTGTAATTAGCTTAGGGAATGGAGATTTGGGGGGGGAGGGTAAGATGTGTAGGGACTGGGTGCTTGGGGGTGTGGGGTTCGATTGGGGTGGTGTTCGTGGGGAATCCAGCCGGCTTTGATGAGAAGCCCTCAGGCTGCAGGAGATGGAGAGAGATGGAGAAATAGAGCGAGATAGAGGCCCCCTACCTGTATGCAGCCTCCTTCAGACGACGCTGGTGGTCACTGTGCCACAGATGAGGACGAGGAGGGAAAGTAAGTGCAACAAACACAAAAGAACAGAACAAAGGGGACAGAGATGAACATGGTGGACATGCAATGCATGATGGGAGGAAAAACCAATAAAAATAAACAACTCACAGACATGGTCAACTAAACAAACAAAATAGGCATACTACAACACAAACGATGGCTGTGAAAGGAATGATGTGATGATGACTTTGCTATTGTTAGTGTCTAGGTTTGTGTCTGTGGGTGTGTGTGTGTGTGTGTGTGTGTGTGTATGTTGGAGTACTCAGCTTCTGCAGGTCACTTGACTCAAATAGACACCTGTGACACTGCATTAGCGGGTCATTAACTGCTCTCTGCATTCCACTGCACTGAACCATGAATCCCGCGCAATCAGTCAGGCAGACACTGCTCGGTGTCCGGAACACTTACTGGAACAGAAATGCTCCAGACACTCTGGCAGCGGCGGACTCGGGGTAATTATGTGTGAGTCGGAGGCAAGTTGCTAACTTCACACGCAAATAATGGAGACAACAAAGTTCCTCTAGGAATTAAATGTCCTGTGTGTGAATGTATATACATATATCCATATTTAAAAGACAAACATCACACCAATTTGCCCAACCTGGAATGCTTTGCCAAGAATTTAGTGGGCAAGCTGTGGAGACATCTTCACTAAAACTGAACTACTGAAACTGCCGCACATCGCAGACGAAAAACTAAAAGCTGCAATATATATATGCATATATAAACCATGTAAAATATATATATCATGTTTCTACTGAAGTACATGCATGTGTGTGTGTGTTTGTGTGTGTGTAAGTACATATTCATACATTCTGTGTGTGTGTGTGTGTGACACTTAAGGGATAAAAGACAAACAGGGTGAAAAGTAAGAACTAAAGTGAGAAATGGGCCAGCTTTTGTAAGGAGGACTGGGAGCGTGTGTGCGCCAACCAGAGTCTCGGTGCGAAACTAGAACCTCTAAGACGGCGTGCCGTGGGGAACAGATAGAAATATCGCGGCCTGAGCAGAAAGCATGCCAAGTCATGCAGGGACAGCACAGGGACTCGGGTACGAACGCGCCAAAGCGACCGTACGACCGCCGCGCTGCGCCGTGCCAGCTTTTAATGTGAGTGCGTGGGTGGGGGGGTGAGGGGGGGCGGCGCTGCTGTTACCGCTGGCGACGCACGAGTTTAGTCCCACCGTCAGATGGAGTGTTCAAACAGCAATCCAATTAGCCGTCCTCCACGTGGCTAAATATTGAACAGCAGTGCTTCTACCCAGCGTGGGCAGCGGGCGCTGAGGCTGCAAGGTGATCTGGCTCAGGGAAGGAACCCTGAACCATGTGGAGTTTGCCCTTTTGCCTGTGTAAGTTTTCAGTAAGATGACAGTAGCTTAAAAATATTCTCCATTACATCATTTTTATCACTTTTATCATTTAAAAAAGAAAAGAAGAGCTTCTTGGCTTGTATGACCAGGAAATGGATGGTTATTAGTTATACTGTAGGATTTTTATTCAACGCCACTGACAACTCCTACTTCATTTTCTGTTTTATTTCAAAGAAACTTTTCTGTTGCTGAATGGATAGAGCAAAGTGCTGAGGGCACCAAAGTCACGGAAATGTCTGCGCTATGTGTCACTTCAGAGAAAGTGTCTGCTGAAGAAATGGACCCAACGTCCTTCCTTGTCAAAGTCAGCCTTGTTATGACACATCTTTGCTGGGCTTTGAACCTGCAAGCACCACTCCATCCTCTAGCAGTTAAACATGGAAACTTTTAAGACAGCGCGCATAGCGTTCATGAATCCCTAATGCAAATGCGATTGTAAACACAGCGAAATGTAGGCTCCTACATGCGGAGTACGTATGCGCTGTGCTGATGAAGCTAAATGTGTAAGCAGAGGAGGATGATAAATGTCACTGATTTTACTGTGACCATCGTTCAGGAGATTCGGCAGCCATTGTGCGGACGCCGGGGATGCTCATTTACAAAGTCGAAAGAGATAAAAGTAGTCGTAAATCAACAGGGGCGAGATGTGGCCACTGATACTCCTTACTGTACTGCACCGGATAAAATGGCCACCAATGGCTACTCTCTTTGATCTTGAAGGAAATCTCCTCCTTGATGGTTTGAGATGTGACTCACCACATCAAAAACTAGGCCCCACTGCACAGGGTCGGCAAGGTCAGTCAGTAGGTGTGTTGTGTGAGTTGAGTGAATTGAGTTTCTTCCTCAAGATGTAGTATGTGCCCTCGTCCCAGAGAATGAAATATCACTTGCGGGTGGGAAGGGTGAAGCTTCCAGACAGACGAGCGAGTCAGGCCATTCTTCCTTTGATCTTTGCCTGCCTGTCTGTGTGTGTGTGTCTGTATGTGTGTGTGTGTGTGTGTGTGTGTGTGTGCATGTTTGAGAGAGAGTGAGTGTGTACCAAGTTCAGCACCAGTCATTCATATCTAAGTTGCATAACTCACAGATGAGTCGGTGATGTCAGAATAATAAGAGTCTGACACTTTCATTTCGCCAAAGTCTGTTTTCTCTGACCCCTCTCCGCTGTCCTGAACAGAGTTCACATGTGCAGCTCATCCATCCGAGCCCTACTCGAGACCACTTCACTTCTCCACTCTGAAGGGCAGCCAATT
This sequence comes from Coilia nasus, assembly GCA_027475355.1. Lineage (NCBI taxonomy): Eukaryota > Metazoa > Chordata > Actinopteri > Clupeiformes > Engraulidae > Coilia > Coilia nasus. The sequence goes on along the minus strand of CM050217.1, from coordinate 453,055 downwards.
TAGTGATGATGCAGCGAGGCGTCAGGTTGAACGATTTGATCAAGGCCAATTATTTAATCCTCACTGGAACACACTACAGAGACACAGACAGACCGCAAGCCAGACCTTTTTTTTGTCATTCGCCTCGCTCCTTCAACCCTCTCTTTCTGCCTCTCTCAACGTGTCTGCCCTGCCCCCTCCACCCCCCACTCTTTCTGCCTCTCTCAACGTGTCTGCCCTGCCCCCCTCCACCCCCCACTCTTTCTGCCTCTCTCAACGTGTCTGCCCTGCCCCCAACACCCCCCAGCCCCCCCCCCCCCAGAAGAACCCTCTCTTTCTGCCTCTCTCAACGTGTCTGCCCTGCCCCCAACACCCCCCAGCCCCCCCCCCCCAGAAGAACCCTCTCTTTCTGCCTCTCTCAACGTGTCTGCCCTGCCCCCCCCCCCCCCACAAGAACCCTCTCTTTCTGCCTCTCTCAACGTGTCTGCCCTGCCCCCTCCACCCCCCAGCCCCCCCCCCCCAGAAGAACCCTCTCTTTCTGCCTCTCTCAACGTGTCTGCCCTGCCCCCTCCACCCCCCAGCCCCCCCCCCCGCCCCCCCCCACAAGAACCCTCTCTTTCTGCCTCTCTCAACGTGTCTGCCCTGCCCCCTCCACCCCCCCCCCCCCAGAAGAACCCTCTCTTTCTGCCTCTCTCAACGTGTCTGCCCTGCCCCCTCCACCCCCCAGCCCCCCCCCGCAGGCAAGCTGGCTCGGCAAAACAACGGCTTGATCTCTGACGCATGCTGGACGACTGTGCGCGTCTGTCTACGGCTGCGTCCCTTTCTTCCTTCCCCCTTCTTCTCTTTGTGCCTTAATAATTATTTATGAACTTCTTTATTGTGTCGCAGTGTTCCTGCCTCCCTGGCCATCTGTCCGCAGCAAGGTGCTGCCTGCCGCTCTGCTGCTGAGAGCCTGAAGGATCGCGGGGGCTGCTGGCCTGACTCTCCTGCCTCGTATGTCTCTCTCTCTCTTTCCCTCCCCCTCTCTCTCATCCTCCCTCTCTTTCTCTCTCTCTCTCTGTCACACCTTCTGTTAGCGGCGGCGAAAAACACCCCGCAGGCTCCCTCCAGCCGGTCGCGTCCGCCGGGACGTCGGCCTTCTGTCACCGCTTTGGAACGCAGACGTTACCTTGACAAACTTATCATGGGCAACTGTGCCCAGTTTGCAAAGGCAAGCTGCGTCAGGGATAAGGACAAGGAGGAAAGAGGAGGAGGAGGAGGAGGATGGAGAGAGAGAAAGACAGCAAAGGAGAGTGAGTAAGAGAGAGAGAGGAAGGGAAAGAGAGAGACAGAGGGAGGGAGGATGGAGAGAGAGAAAGAGAGTGAAGGAGAGTCAGAGAGAGAGTCGAGAGTCAGAGAGAGAGAGAGGAAGGGAAAGAGAGAGAGAACAAGGGAGGATAGAAAAGCAGAAAAGGGCCTGCCACGGCGTGGCAAGAGCAGGGGCACTAAAAGAACTGGGGCTGAGAGGGGAGACTGGCAGCCCTGTCGGAGCTGAAGTGGCAGCTCTTCAGCTGCTGATGGTGGTGGTTCTCTCGGAGTGGAGCCCAGATTTCTATCTCTGGACGACGGCGCCTTTTATCATGCAAGTAAGAAGGGGGGGACAAAAATGCCACCTTTTGCAGCTTTCAAAGGCCCCCGAATCCAACTGGGGGCATGTTCCCGCCGTCAGAGGCCCGTCTGTGCCAACGGCACAGCATGGCAGTTTCACCTGACACAATGATGACATGTCTCAGTTGCCACTCTTCACCTGGTAGCCTGGTACACCAGCGACTCGGCATACAGAGGCTGTCTGGCCTTGCTGCATTAAGCAATGTTTTCTTCCTGGAGGTGTAGACTCTGCTGAAGTTTAGAACAAGTGGCTTTGCCTTTACCCAATCGCTAACGTCTGGTTGTGACATATGCAATTAGCCAGGCTATAACCCTGCCTACGCGCTACAATGCAAATGTAGCCCACAAAGTCGACATAATTTCTGTTCGCTGATTGGTCAGCAAAATGCTGCCTGAGACAACCATGTCAATGAAATCACAGCCAGACCTTTTGTACGAAATGTAGTACGAGGGGCTGGTTTACCAGACTACTCACCTGGTGCTGTCTACCTTTTAATGCAATTCTTAATTTTGCCACTCTGCTCTCTTTTCTCTTTGTCTGGATGTCCTCCTCCCCCAGCCTCGTTCATTGTAACTGGTTGTATCCTCCTCAGAGGAGCATGAGGCAGTTAGCGAGCATATGACAGTAGGACCGGGGTTGGAGGTGCGCCGAGATGCTGTGAGCCTTCTGGCTCCGTCCCGTGGGATCCCTCCTCTCATTAGTGTGAATGGGGGGGAACATGAGAGCTGACTGTTGCTTGGCTGGGGGCCCCCCTCCAACTCACTTATCTAAATCTAATCCTGTGCATCGCGGCCTGCCACCGAGCGCCTCTTAATTATGGAGCGGGCCACACGCGCACACACACACTCTCTCACCAGCCCACTCACACTCTGTGTGTGTGTGTATCTACTGACACGGATGCGTGCACACACTTATGTATAGAGCCCATATATTTGGAGAGGTTTAGATTATGAGCGTCACAGCTATTCCCCCAGAGTTCCCATTTTAACGTCCCTATCGATGACACACAACCGAAACAGTCTGATAACAAATTGGAACATTCAGGCATAGTTTTTATTTTTACTGTTGAAATGAGTCTACATGTATGACTGTGTGCCACAGCTATACATTACTATACATTTGACTAACACAGCTATACATTTGTGTGCAAAAGACACAAACGTACAGTACATACACAGACAAACAAGCATGTGCAAACACACACACACCCACTGCACTACTTTGCCTGAGCCAATGATATATATGTGTGTTAAACAGCCTGGCCTGAGCTCGCCCTGTATTCTATACTGAAATGCATCTGTTAATAAAAATACAAGTACATAGTGACTTTCAAAACACCCTATACTGTAAATACATAATCAGACATGTCTGCAAAAGGCACACCTAATAAGGGAAATCTGATGTGTACCATGCTACTGTACTGTGCTA
>CM050217.1:440000-445000 GCA_027475355.1 Coilia nasus | reverse complement strand
AAAGTTAAAGGAGCCGAGTGTCCTCGTTTGGTGGCCTAGCTCACCAGACTACTCGTTAAGGCCTGCAATCAAGAGGGCACACACACTTACACACACACACAGGCATTCAGGAAGATGGTTAGGGGAGGGAGGGAGGGAGAGGGGGAGAGAAAGAGGGAGAGAGAGGATAAAAGGAAAAGAGCAAGAAGGGTAAGGTAGTGAGAAAGAAAGAAAGAAAGAAAGAAAGAAAGAGAGAAAGAAAGAAAGAAAGAGAGAAAGAAAGAGAGAAAAAGAGAAAGAAAGAAAGAAGGGTTGTGAGCAAGGACATATGTGTGACATAAATAGCGGGAGGGAAGGGGGTGAAGAAGAAAGGAGGAGAGTAGAGAGAGAGACTACAAGATGAACAGTTTATTAGAGCCATTAATAAATAATACGAGAGAACGAAGGAACGAGACTGTGTGCACGTGTCAGAAAGAGGCACGAGAGAGAGAGACGAGTGAGTGAGAGTCAGAGAGGACAGAAAGGGAGATGTATGTATGTGAAAGAGAGACAGAGAGACAGAAAGAGAGAAAGAGAGGCAGAGAGACAGAAAGAGAGAGAGAGAGAAAGAGAGAGAGGATAGAGGCAGAGGGAGAGAGATGTGTAAGGTGTGTTTGAGGTGTGTGTGTGTGTGTGTGTGTGTGTGTGTGTGTGTGTGTGTGTGTGTGTGTGTGTGTGTGCGCGTGTGCGTGTGCGTGTGCGTGTGCGTGTGTGTGTGTGTGCAGAGATGGGGGCCATAGCAAGTGGAGATGCGGCAGGAGCCAGACAGCTGCCATTACATCATGCTTCAGCTCTCTCCGGCAGCCTCTCCTCCTGTCACAAGTGCTGCTGCCTCTGAGTTATGAGCAAACACTTCATCTGGAGCAGAGCATAACTCACTCACCTAAGCACACCCTAAAAAAGGCCTCCGCGGCAGGGGTAGAGGCACTCTCACACACTCACACACACAAAGAGACACAAACACACAGAGAGACACACAAACGCACACACACAGTTACAACCAACCACACATACACAGAGAAGGAGGCAAGCCACGAATCCCCCATCCAAAAACACACCCACATTCACATACACCCACACACACAGTCACAAACCACACACACACACACAGACCAGACACACAAGTTGGCACAACATAACTCTCCACCAACGCACACAAACAAGAACAAGGCGAAACTTCACCCAACACACACATATGCGCACAGAGACAACAGACACACACACACACACAGACACACACACACACACGAAAAGGCGACACTAAACATGACCACTAGGCCCCTCATCACCAGAGGCCCAAGGCTGGGTCCAAACTGAACTTCAGGCCTAAAAAAAGTTCTAGTTGGGAACAGAATTTGACTGTGTGAACCAAATAGGTGCATGCATGGCCTAGTTTGCCACCGCTCTCCACCCGAGCTGTTATAAGTGGCCCAATCCGCTACAGTGCCACCGCTCTCCACCCGAGCTGTTATAAGTGGCCCCATCCGCTACAGTGCCACCGCTCTCCATCCGAGCTGTTATAAGCGGCCCCATCCGCTAGAGTGCTGACGGGTCCAACAGAGCTGTTATAAGTGGCCCCATCCGCTAGAGTGCTGACGGGTCCAACAGGAGATGGATTAGGTAAACAAACTTGATGAGATGTGCTCAGGGTAGAATGCTGGTGGAATCATGGGACGCCTGCGTTTACGATGCGGATGTTATGCAATGTCGCCATCACGTTCTTTAAAATTCTGTTATTTATTTATTTTGCCACAAAAAACACATTAGCAAACTGCAAAAAAAGGTGAGCATATCAAGTTTGCTTTTTGGAGTTTGATATTCATGGAGAGAGGTTGCCATGCTAACAGCATGGAGAGAGGATGGAGCAAATAAACGACTGACTTAGAAAAACGTTGAGATGAGGAGAATCAGAAAAAAGGGAGAGTGAGCGAAAGAGTGAAAGAGAGAGAGAGATAGAGGTATAAAGCAAGAGAGACAGAAAGCGAGAAAGAGAGAAAGAGAAAGAAAGAGTGAAAAAAGAAAGAAAAAGAAAGAGAGAGAAAAGCAAGAAAGACAGAAAGAGAAAGAGAGAGAATGAGAAAGAGAGAGAGAATGAGAAAGAGAGAGAATGCGAAAGAGAGAGAGAGAAAGAAAGAAAAAGAGAGGAGAAGAGTTTGAGAGAGAACGTGATGGAGGACATGTCTGTGGGGGGATTATCAGCCATTTCTGTGTACTCCTCCACTGAGCAGTGACAGGGCTGAGTGGCTACATTGGGGATGCGTGCTGGTAGGTAATGCCCCCTGGGGGATGGGAGGGGGAGTGCTGGTAGTGGGGGTGGTGGTAGAAGGGTTGTGTGTGCCAAGGCTGAGGCATCAGAGATGCTCCTAATAAGCTTAATGTACTCCAGCACCTGCTGAGAGGAGAGGGTAGGGTGCTCGTTATGTTCTGCATGGTTGTGGTGTGTGTGTGTGTGTGTGTGTGTGGGAGGGGGGTGGTTGCCAGAAAACACGTAACGTTTGGAGGTCCATCTGTGTGCTGGTGCACTTGAAATAGACCACAGACAGCGGAATAGGCGCCAACACAGCAAGGCAGTGGCACCCTACCCTAAACACGTGTGTGTGTGTGTGTGTGTGTGTGTGTGTGTGTGTGTGTGTGTGTGTGTGTGTGTGCTTCTGTGTGGGTGTCTGTGACGGACCCTACCCTGAGCATGCGTGCCTATGTGTGTGTGTGTGTGTGTGTCAGTGTTACTGTGTTTGTTGCTACTGTGTGTGCGTGTGTGTGTGTGTGATGTGTGTGAAGGGGTGTTTCTGGAGCACATAAAGGGACTGTGAGGCGTGGGGAACGGAAGCGTATGCTGCAGAGGACTGCTCCACACACAGTATCGCGTCACAGGCGTTCCACAGGTGTTTGTGGAAGGAACCGCAGCAGGTCCACTGCTGAATCCTGCCAGAACATCTCTCTTTCTGTCTCCTCCCTCTCTTCCTCTCTCTCCCTCCCTCTCTCCCTTCCTCTCTTTCTCTTTCTCTCCCTCCCTCTCTCCCTTCCTCTCTCTCTCTATCTCTCCCTCTCTCTCTCTCTTCTAGACGAGTGCCATTCCCTCGCTTCCTCTCTCTCTCCCTCTCTTTCTCTCTCTCCCTCCCTCTCCCTCTCTCCCTCTCCCTCTCTCTTCTAGACGAGTGCCATTCCCTCTCTTTGTCTCTCCCCCTCCCTCTCTTTCTCTCTCTCTCTCCCTCCCTCTCTTTCTCTCTCTCTCTCCCTCTCCCTCTCTCTTCTAGACGAGTGCCATTCCCTCTCTTTGTCTCTCTCCCTCCCTCTCTTTCTCTCTCTCTCTCCCTCCCTCTCTTTCTCTCTCTCTCCTCTCTCTCCCTCCCTCCCTCCCTCTCTCTCCCTCTCTCTCTTCTAGACGAGTGCCATTCCCTCTCTTTCTCTCTCCCTCCCTCCCTCTCCTCTCTTCTAGACGAGTGCCATACCCTCTCTTTGTCTCTCTCCCTCCCTCTCTTTCTCTCTCTCTCTCCCTCTCTCTCCCTCCCTCTCTCTCCCTCTCTCTCTCTTCTAGACGAGTGCCATTCCCTCTCTTTCTCTCTCCCTCCCTCCCTCTCCCTCTCTCTCTCTTCTAGACGAGTGCCATACCCTCTCTTCCTCTCTCCCTCTCTCTCTCTCTCTCTCCCTCCCTCCCTTCCTCTCCATCTCTCTCTCTTCTAGACGAGTGCCATTCCCTCTCTTTGTCTCTCCCTCTCCTCTCTCTCCCTCCCTCCCTCCCTCCCTCTCCCTCTCTCTCTCTTCTAGACGAGTGCCATTCCCTCTCTTTCTTCCTCCCTCCCTCCCTCTCTCTCCCTCTCTCTCTCTTCTAGACGAGTGCCATTCCTTCTCTTTGTCTCTCCCTCTCCTCTCTCTCCCTCCCTCCCTCTCCCTCTCTCTCTCTTCTAGACGAGTGCCATCCCCTCTTCTGCGGGTTCTGCTGCCAAGGCCCCGAGTCTGCCTTAATGGCCATGTCTGGGGAGAGGATGCTGTCATTTTCTCGTCTTCTCTTTCTCCTCTCTCTCTCTCTGTCTGTCTGTCCTTCTGGCTTCTCCCTTACCCTCCCTCCAAGTGTAGGATGGGCGGTTGGGGAGAGATCTCATGAAAACAAAGAGTAATCTTTATAGCTTCATATCTCCGTTAGCAAGCACAGGCGCCGCGGCTAAACGAGCCACTAAGTGTGTTTTCTTTCCCCTCTCTCTCCTCTCTCCTCTATGTCCTCTCTCTCTCTCCTCTCTCTGTCCTCGTCCATTTCAATGAGTGTGCCAAAAGCGTTATGGGCAGAGGCTGCCGCACCGCGCCGAGCCGAGCCCGCCAGCCAGTTGTGACTGGTTTTTCAGTCGAGAGCGCACAAGGACAGAGGATGCATGGCGGCTGAACGAGTAGGTATCAGCAGACAGCCGTTAAACTTCTCCCCCCATTCACGCCATCTTTCAATAATGCTTAAAATGAAATATGGAGACATCTTTCTTTCACACACATCTCTCTCTCTTTCTCTCTCTCTCTCTCTCTCTTTCCTCAACATCCCCAATTCCCTCTCATGGCACTTTCGCTCTCGTTCTTCTGAGTAAAATCTCTAAAATTATCTGGGACTGAGCGAGGCAAGTTTAAAAAAGGAAAAAAAAGTTCTTCCTTCCCCGTCCAAGCAGCTGGCCTCGCGCTGTGCTGCATTGGCCAGCACCGAATGAAGCAGCTGCATATCTATGAGAGCACACACACACACGCACACACACACCCCCGTCCCCGTTTGCCCGTGTCACCGCCCGACTGTCACCTGTGCGGACAATTCCCCGCATTGGTACTGTAAGGGTCTGGGCGCTTCGCCGACGCGCTCGAAAAAGGCCAGCACTGGGACCAGCACTGGGACCAGCACTGGGAGCAGCTCTGCGGCCGTCACCCTTTCAAGTGTCCCTCTCCAGTGACAGTCCAGAGATAACATAAAGATAAAAACCCTCACAGACATGTCGGCCAAGCACCCAGACCTT
>CM050217.1:432500-435000 GCA_027475355.1 Coilia nasus | reverse complement strand
TACTGAAATAGGATGTCTGATTGTGGTTCTAAATAGTTGGTAACACTTTCTATGAAGCTTGTATTCATAAGACACTATAACCACATTCATAAAGGGTTATAATGCATTCATAAAGCTTAATAATGGTTGACATTAGTATTCATAAGTATTTACACAGTCATGACTGCACTCGTAGGCAGGTGAAGCTTTATAACCTACAATGCACTGTGTCACTTGAAGTTGGAACAGGGCTTATGACATAGCATTATAATGCCTTAGGACATAGGACGTAGGGTCAGCATTATAATGCCTCAGGAGTGCAGTCATGATCCAGACAGCACTGAACACGAAGGATTATGAAGAGGTGTGCAATGTGGCACCTTGACGTTTCCAGTCATTGGAGGTGTTTCCCCCCTGTACTGCAGCTGCAATGTGGCCCCTTTACATGTCTAGTCATTGGAGGTGTTTCCCCCCTGTACTGCAGCTGCTGCTGCTGTTGTTTAGGCAGCGTTGCCAGAGGCTTTTCTCCAAACAAAAGTCGCCCCAAAGGCCAAAACAAGGCTAATTAACATTTACAGGTGCTCCAGGAAAAAATACAATATGACTCAGATTATCCCAGCCATTCATCAAACACACACACACACACACACACAAACAAACATACACATATGCCACATTAAGTTCATTCAGCAAAGTAATGCACAGCAAAGCTTCAAAACAGGGAGGCACCACAGAGCTTAATAGTGCTGGGTGGCCTGGGGGAAGAATGAGTACCCAGAGCAGAGTTCTCAGGGCGATGGGTGGCCTGGGAGAAGAATGAACACCCTGAGCAGAGTTCAGAGTTCTCAGGGCGATGGAAGGGGCACCCACCTCTGGCACAGGCGTGTCTGTCTGCGTGGACCGGTCAGCTTTTTGGCACGGAGGTTTCTGGGCAGCCTGGACCCTCTCCTGCAAACAGAAGACAGCAGCTAGTACAATGTTCTATTTTTTATTATTTAAACCCTAAATCAATTTGTATATCGCTGCAACAATGACAACACTGGCCTGTTGCTCTACTCAGTTTCTAAATATTAAACTTCCTCTGGAATCAGTAAAGTCTCTGTATCTGTTAGCATATTGTGAAATTACATGGATTAGACCAGTGCTTCTCAATTATTTTCTGTTACGCCCCCCCTAGGAAGAAGAAAACATTTCGCGCCCCAATCTCCACCGTAACTGTAATAGTATCATTTGTCTATGCACATCTGCAATATGCACATCTGCATAACACTGCATCCTTACTGACATTAAGGAAAACAAAAAAGTACAGATCAACTTAAGAACAAAGAATAACTTTATTAACATTGTTTTTTAGTCTGTACTGTGGTCAATGTGCACCTTTATGGTACAGCAAAGAAAATCACACGCGCCCCCCCCTGGCATCGCACCGTGCCCCCCCAGGGGGGCACGCCCCACTATTTGAGAAGCACTGGATTAGACAAACACATCATTCATGCTACAGTCACAATAAAAAGCGGGTTTAGCATATTTAGCTGTTTACCACTGCATATTCACCATGGTGTCACAAATAATAGAAAAAAGAGGGCCTTCAGACAGGCCTGACCAATAGGATTGTCTCTTCCATGCCCAGTCTGTTTTGTTTTTTTTTGATCGTTTTGATCAGACTTAGCTACTGCTATTTTGGCTCTCTCTTTCTCTGGAAGTGGAGCACTTTTTCTTGGCGGCGGACTGTCCTCTGAGATAGAGTGGGGTGGGCGGCCGACGTTTCGCTTCGTTTTTAATCTCAATTCCGTCACAAGGATGGCAGGCGAATGTCCCACATTATTAACACGCCTCTGAGCAGCGAACAGATGTCACGCTTTCGTACTTTAACCTGTTCTCAGGTGAACCCGGCCCCGTATGATAAGTCCTGAAATGGTTTCGCTTAACGGTTTTCAGATGACTAGACAGCCTTGCTGTGTCCTTGCCGTTAAGGCCAGACAGACTCAGCCATTCATGGCATCCCCAGTTTTCTAAAGGCTGGATCATTACACTATCCCAATGGGGTTCGTTCTCTGGGTGGGAAGCAACCTGCCGAACAGCACACTTCCACCGACCCCCTTGGGGTGCTCACACAACTAATGTATATGTTCGTTCTGTGCCTCTGGTAGAGGGCTGATGAAGGTGGGTAAAATGCTGATTATTGGGCCTTGAATTGTGTGTTCTTTTTGTCAAGAGGAGAGATGAAGTTGTGGTGCTCACGCAACTAATGTATATGTTCGTTCTGTGCCTCTGGTAGAGGGCTGATGAAGATGTGTAAAATGCTGATTATTGGGCCTTGAATCATGTGTTCTTTTTTCGCCTTGACAATGTCAGCAACACAGGCTTCAAAAACAAACATTCTCTATACACCATGTCAAAAGGAGAGATGTCTGCAATCCAGCTTCAGTGGATATCAATGAAACACTGAACAAAAGAAGGCTATTTCCCTCCACAAGACCCCGTTGCTGGAGTCGGTGCCTTGTGGTCTCCATGGGCAAGT